>JACEIK010001080.1:192925-211016 GCA_018107945.1 Datura stramonium
AAAATATTTATCAATATGTGTTGAATAATTTATATTGAATAATATTTTTTGTGTTCAAATAAAGCATACAAAAAAGAATAGAAGGATCGAAATAAAAAATAAAAACAAATTTAAGAAGTTATTTATTTGTTTGACCATTTTAATAAGAAAGTGAACCCCTTGATCTCCAGTCACATAAAAAATGAATTGATGATTGCGTGCAATATAAAATTAAATAATCTTCAATTATGATAGATTATTATAAGTTTTTCTAAAAAATAAAAAATTACCTAAAACAGTTGTGTTCAAAGAAGAAAATTAGAAAAAGTAAAAGTTAGAACATAAATTGTTTAACCTGAAACTATTTACTAGGAAAATCAATTGAATTTGTTAGAGAGGAATCTTTAGCAACAAAATTAATTTAATTATTTAATAAATCGATAATTTATAATTTGAAGCAATGAGTAAAAATCAAATAGCTAATCGAGACAATTAAGAATAATAAATAAAATTGAATAATAAAAGAGAAAGAAGTCTAATAAATAAAATTGAATAATAAAAGAGAAAGAAGTCTTTTTCGATTTTTGGAACTGTAATGTAAATTATTTGAGTGATAAACAAATACTTGAATAATTGAATGTACGCAATAATAGTAGAGAGCGATGTTGAATTGAGGTGTAAAATTAGATAGCATAACAATTCTAGGATTATGAAGTAGATATAGATTTGAGCGAACTAACAAACTTTCCTAATCCTATTCACATACTAGTCATTACTAGCGTGAAGATGACAAATTCTTTGCTTGGATAGATCATGGTCCCTCGAACCTTGGGATATCATTGTTATGCGCACTTATCTTCTCATGAATGTTCTCGGACACAATACCATGGTATCTTGAGGTCCGATAACATAGAATAGTGCCCAGTGACAACCTTCATTTTAAATCCGAAGTTTCGATCGGTAGGCGAGTTAATATTAAAGCATCTCCATTTTCTTGCTATGTGTCTCAATTCCTACTCCCGACACATATTTACCTATACAAATAGTACTATACTTTCATTTTATGGGTGGGTTCTGAAAGAACCCCGATAATTTTAAGAGTTCCTACAAGTAAAAATAATCTTTCACATTATGTTGCATTGAGCACGAAATCAGGCACAACTGTCATCACAATATGAGCTTTGAAATGATGATGCATGTTCAGTTTTGTGTTAAGAAAGCGGGAAAAATTTTAGTTGAAGGAATGTCCATCATATTTAGATACAATAATGACTATCTATGCCTATAAATGACCCTCTATTGTTTGAGGGTCCATCTTCCATTCTTAATTGTTTAAACTTTTATTTTTTTGTCTATTTATTTCTTCTCCAGCCATCATCAGTTGCTACAGAAAAAATTTCTCTCCACACATTTTTCATCGATTCCTTTTACCATATCAATTCCCCGGCCACTAATGCAGGTCACACAGATGAGGCTCGTCAATCTATATGTTAAGAGGTGGTGGCAGGAACCTCTTCCACTGTCATCGCTTTAGGTAAAGGAAAATCCACCATTATCATGCCCCAATCCTAGACGAGGCACTCAAGAATGCGATGACATACAATATACAAATGGATCTTGGTAAAAGATATAACAAGTAAATATAGAATAGTGATACAACTGATAAAACTACATAAATACCAATTAAAGGCTAATTGGCCAACTGATACAAGTGACAAATGATATAAATGACTTCATATATATAATACCATAGTGTCTAAGAAGCCTCTACTAAATATAAAACCTATGCAACTGTCTCCACATACCTATAATGTATCATATTTACAACCAAAAAGGAGTACTAAACATATCTTAGCTCTAGGTAGAAGTGGAGCTCACCAAATGTACTACTGAACTGACAAGTGCCTACTGAGATAGTATACCAACTTGTTCGTCAAATCCTATATTTATGTAAATGCAGTGTCCCCCATACATAGGGGCTTGAGTACATATAAAAGATGTACTCGTATGTAAGCAAGCCATTGCAGTAGCCACTCGTCAATTCAATATTACATTTGGAGAGCTCCACTTTTACTTGGAGCTAAAATATGTCTAGCACCTTTTTTTGGTTGCACATATGCTACATAATGGATATGTAAGGGCCTTGTCCTGACCATATAACAATTGCAAATATTCTATATTCAATAGAGGTTTCTTAGACATTGTGGTATTATATATATGAAGTCATTTGTCTTATTTTTCACTTGTATCAGTTGTCTAGTTGGCTTCTTTTGGTACATATACAACTTTATCAGTTCTATATTCTATATTTACTTGTTATATATCTTGTTGGGATCTATTTGTATATTGAATATCATCATATTATTTTTCGCCTCATTTGGGATAGGGGCATGAAAAAACTTGATATCAAAGCCCTATTGACATATTCCTAAATATGCTTGCCACGCTGGCCACAAAAGGGTCAAGGAGGCTGCCCTGAGTGCTACCCTAAAATCGTGGGTTCATTGCTCTAAAACTTTGACCCTAGTCATATTTTGGTCTCTGAAATTGAGGTGGAGCGCCGATTGCGGAATGGACTGCTGACTATGTAGGTCCTAATGACCTTCTGCTGAAGGATGCTCTATCCCTACCTTGGTAGTTAACGACTGTCCTGGCTTTCTTATTTTCTTCCTTTGTTTGTCATCCTTTATCTTCAGCCTACACCTCTTTTTTTTGTTCTGCATGTACAATGAACTTAGCAATATCCATATCACTATTCAATACATCTATAGAACATGCCTCAATTATATGAGGCTCCGAGGCCACTCATAAAGAGGTGAATCATCACTCTTTGAGTACTAACTAGCTCTGGAGTGAATTTAGATAACTATGTAAAATTTGAGGTTGTCGTCTCTAACACTCAGGTCATGTTGCACTTTGAATTCCTTATCATATCATTTGGTTTAACAAATGCCCCAATAACCTTCATGAATCTCATGAATAGAATTTTGAAACTCTTTCTTGATCTGTTCGTGATTGTGTTCATAGATGATATTATTATATACTTATGTGATAAAGAAGACCACGCAAGTCATCTTAGGTCAGTATTGCAGATACTTAGAGATCACTGGTTATATGCCAAGTTCTCCAAGTATGAGTTCTGGTTTAACTTGATGACATTCCTTGGGCATGTGGTTGCCAGTGAAGAATTGATCGAGACATGTGACACCTACAAAGGTACGTAGTTTATTGTGGCTAGTAGGTTATTACAAAAGATTTGTTGAGGGTTTTTCCTCCATTTCTGCTCCACTTACCATGTTAACCTAGAAGGCGACCAAGTTCTAATGGTTAGGGACTTATGAAAGGAGTTTCGGGGAGTTAAAATATAGATTTATGTCAGCACCAATTACTCGAAGGCACAGAGGAATATGTAGTCAATTGTGATGCTTGATTTATTTTCCTAGGTTATGTATTTATGCAACACGGTAAAGTAATGATATATGCTTCTAGACAACTCAAAAAGTACTAAAAGAATTATCCAAGATAGGATCTAGAATTGATAGCGGTTGTATTTGCATTAAAGATATGGCATCACTATTGTTAGCCCATACAATTGTTAGCCCATATAATTGTTAGCAGATGGGCTTTAGGGTTTTAGGTAGTCTTATGCCTATATATAGGCATCCCCTTCCCCATTTTAGATCGATTGCATTCTATTCTCTTATGTAACTTTGCAGTTAGCCTTTTGATTCTTTCTTTCTTTTCTTGTTCTTCAATAAAACTCTTGTTTATATATCAACATGGTATCAGAGCCAGGTCCATTCCCGTTTGGGCTCCCAGTCCACACTCCAGTCTGGCCTGGGTGTGAAGGAGGGTGTTAAAGGGTTAAAGTCCCACATTGGTTGGGGAATGGATGGATGGTTTGTTTATATGGACTTGGGCAATCCTCCCCTCATGAGCTAGCTTTTGGGGTTGAGTTAGGCCCAGGTGTCATATCTTTACATCATATCTTTACAACTATCTCTATAGAGTTCATGTTGATATATTCATAGATCTAATAGTTTGTAGAATATCTTTAAATGAAAAGAGTTAAACCTGAGACAGATGAGATGGTTAGAATTACTTAAAGACTATGATGTCTATATTTTCTATCACCTTGGTAAAGCTAATGTTGTAACCGACACCCTCAACCAACTTTTTGTGGCAGTCTAGCACATTTGCTGACAAAAAATAAAGAGATGGATAAGAATATTCACAGATTAGCTAGCATAGGTCCAGCTCTTGGACTCCCATGATGGTGGATTAATTATTCAAAATAGTGTTGGATCTTCCGTATTAGCTAAGGAGAAAGAAATGAAGGATAATGACCTTATGTTACTTCACTTAAAAAAGAGGGATCCATCTACATAAAATCATAGTATTTAAGCTCGAAGGAGGCACCTTGAGGTGCGAAGGTAAATTTTGTGTTCCCAATATTGTAGTTCTTGGAGAAAAGATTCTGGTTGAAGTATATCGTTCACGGTATTCTATTCATCCTGGTCCCATGAAAATGTATCATGATATTAAAATGGTTTATTGGTGGGACAAAATGAAAAAATAATATAGCGAAATATGTTACACAATGTCTAAATTGCCAATAGGTAAAGGTAGAGCATCAAAGGCCATGTGGCTTAAGACAGAACATAGAGATTCTTGAGTGGAAACGAGAGATAATTAACATGAATTTTGTGATAGGTTTTCTCCATTCCTTTCATAAGCATGACCAAATTTGGATGATTGTATACTGACTCACGAGGTCAACTCACTTTCTACCAGTAAAGACTACTAATTCTTCTATAGAATATGCAAACCTGTATATCAAAGAAATAGTGCAATTATATGGGACTCCGATGTCCATTATATTTTACATAGGTGCCCAATTCACAGTGAACTTATGGAAGTATTTCAAGAAAGGCATAGGTATCTAGGTGAATCTTAGTACAACTTTTCACCCACATACGAATGAACAAGTTGAACATACTATTCAGTCACTCAAAAATATGTTAAACACTTTTCCCTTATTTGTAACACCCCAAAGTTTCCTAAGACTAGGTTTGGAAAGTTGAATATGTTTGGCAGAGGAGTCAGCAATTTTTCTCTCAGTTGATGGTATGGATCGTAATAAGCTGGTATGGGTTATAGGAGGACTCGTGGTAAAGTTCAGAAGATCATACCCTAGACCATGAGTCCACACCATGAGTCATGGTTTAGTTGTACAACTCGTGGCTACGGAGTCATAGTATGCTATTGAGTTACCAGGTGTTGGTCATACGAGTGATTGTACGACTCATAGTAGGAAACTACGAGTCATGGTAGGCATTCGTGAAAATAATCAGAGAGTTAGAAAAATTGGACTGGCTAGCTATGGAAGGAAACCACGAGTTATAGGTTGGTGGTACGACTCATGGTATGGGTCGTAAAACTAGCAGTGGGTATTTTTTCCAAACGAATCATTAAGGGCATTTTTGTTAATTTTGAGCTCTTAACTTCCTAATGACATTGTTTTAAGCCTTGAAAGGAGAGTTTTAAGAGGGCTTAGCCTATTCTAAGTTATAGAATCCCATGCATGCAAGACATTGAGATTCCCTTTCAAGATCAAGTTAGAATTCTTTCCAATATCTTCCCCAATTCTCTTGGGCCTTCAAGGCTAGTTTGAAATTTAATCTACCCAGGTATGTAGGGATATGAATGAGGGTTTTCTTCTGTCATGCCCCACCTTGGGAGGCATGACTGGCACCTGGTGCCCTACTAAGATCTGAACTGGCCTGACTGAGCTTATGCACCTCTAGTGTATGCCTAATCTTTAAATCAAGAAAGCGATGAGCTATATCTCGGCTGTAAACACAGCCCCCGGCCGACAAGGCCTTATAGCCACCTATAAAAGAAAATAACTAACCAGAAATAGATAATAACAGGGAATCCTATGCAGGCCGACAAAACTACCATGATGTCTAGTTATGACTGTAAAGTAAATCCAGCACTAAACTAAGTTATGACCGAAAAGGCCGCTAACTAACAGCTAACCAAGGCCCCACACAATCAACACGTAAAATAAAGCATACACGGGCTCCACACATCCAACAACACTAACCACAGGGAATTCAAAATAATTTGCAAGCCTCTAGGAGTGATATAATAGTCGAGACAGGGCCACGACCTACCCATGAACTGTACAAACAAAAGAAGTAGACCTTCTAGCTATTAGCTCCGGAGGAATGGAGCTGACTGCCCTACTAACTCTAGCTGAAAGCTAAGAAGATCCTGGTCCACGTCTATCGGCACCTGCAAGCAAGTAATGCAGTGCCCCATAAGGGTGTCAGTACAATATGTACCGAATACGTAAGACAATAACTGTAAATAACTGAATAAACTAAAAGAAGACTGAAAGTAACAAAAAGAAAGGAATAGAGTCGCTACCTGAATGGCTGAACTTCCTGTTGTCTAATCTATTAGTAACTAATGAAAAAAAGAACCTTACCTAGCGCCTATAAGCCGAAAGGTACAACCAACACAGAATAACCCACTGGGGCCCCCATAAGCCCTGGCGAGAACAATTCAATCTATATACCCCTATAAGGTCACACTGAGTCAACTAATAACTATAGCCGTCCTACCACTCCCCTAGGTCTGCAACTGAGCCCGCTCGGCCCCTGAACTGTAGTTGTGTCTGAGTCTAGTGGACTCCTGATATCTACACTCCGGGCACCAAGCTCGACGGGGGTGTGGTGCCGATACGACATATAATAGTCCAGCCATGGAATGGACTGTATAAGGACCTGGGACCCTATCTTCTTCCCTCGCGGACGGCATACCGCTCCTTGAAGTGACGTCATCTCGCCCCTAGTGGGCGTTGACACAGCTAGTAACTCTGGGGTTGGTTATGGAGGACTATACAGGACAAAGCCAATCCCAAGCTAAATATAGAATACTGGTCTCAGCTAATAACAATAGTTAATCATAATATATATACTTCTGGCTCTCTTGCTGGGATTTAAACTGATTTATAATACTAAAGAAACTTACTTGACGAATAAATTTGCCTTAGCATACCTGGATCACCGATTCCCGGTTAACTAGCGAGTTTCAGTCCGTATTCAATAACTCTTTCCAATTGTAATCATATTACTGGGAGAATGAGATTAGTTTCAGTACTAAATTCGGCAAAAACAATAACTTTTAATACTAATATTAACTATACTTCAACTTAATAAAACACGATCGAAAACGTATAATTTCTCGAGCACTCAGAAGGGGGAAATACTTACTTGAAGCCTATGATCATATAGAATTTAGTTTGGAGCAATTCTGACAACTTTTATTCGGCGGGGTTACAATTTGATGGGCGAATTTCGAGAAACTAACTCCGTAGTAATGCTCCCTGCAGGCTTATAATCCGATACCTAAAGTTAATTTGGATTTAGACGGCGTTTGGCAGCGTAAATGGAAGAAATTAAATTTAAAATGTCGTATCCTCTACTTTCTATACAAAGTTCTTATATATATGAAATGTTTCAACAATAAAGGGAACTTATATATATATACTTGGGCGGTGTACACGGGGTCTGTGGCACGGACCTTGTTGCGCCAATTTACGGGCGTGTCACAGAACCCATCGCGGAGGGGGAGGGTCCGTGACACGTTGCCCTTATTCGGTAGCTTGTCCGGCCTTTTCCTCGCTCCTCCAATTCCGCGCTCATTCGACCTTTCCTCGGGCCCTTTCTCGTACGCATTGTACTCTAAAACTCTTGATTAACGTACAAATACCTGACTAAATATTAGGAACTTATGGGGTGTAACATCCTCCCCCCCCCCCTGGAACATTCGTCCTCGAATGTCACTTTAGCTTACGGGAATCTAACTCTTTTAATTACTATCCTGAAAAAATTTCGGTAAAGTCTCTCCTATAATATGGACTATCTGAAAATCCTGAAACACAGAAAAGTCCAATATAGGAATTTCACATCACACTATAACAACTATTTCACAGTAAGATGATAGACAACTGAGCATTACATATAACATAAATTATAAAACAATAACTGAACCAACAACTTTACCTTAAATGTACAATCTAAATTAAGTTTGGAACAAATGAGGATATCTATATCTCATGTCGTCCTCGGCTTCTTAGGTCATCCCTTCTTTATTCCTGTTTCTCCACAGTACCTTAACAGAGGCGACGTCTTTAGCTCTCAACCTGCGAACCTGCCGATCTAATATGGCCACTGGAACCTCTTCATAAGCTAAATCCTCAGTAACCTGGACTTCCTCAACGGGTACAACTCGGGAGGATCTCCTATACATTTTCGTAACATCGACACATGAAAGATTGCGTGAATCGATTACAACTCTGAAGGCAGATCTAGCTCATATGCCACCCGACCTATTCTCTGGAGGATTCGATACGACCCAATAAACCTCGGGCTAAGCTTTCCCTTCTTAACAAACCTCATTACGCCCTGGGTGAGACTTTCAAAAGCACCCAATAGTCTATATTGAATTCCAAGTTTCTACGCCGCACATCAGAATAAGATTTCTAATGACTCTGAGCTGTCAGCAAGTGTTCTCTGATAAGCTTTACCTTCTCCTCTGATTGGTGGATCATGTCTGGTCCAAGTAGTTCTGATACTCCTACCTCGAACCAACCAATTGGGGACCTACACTTTCGCCCATATAAAGCCTCGTACGACGCCATTTGAATTACGGAATGATAACTATTATTATAAGCAAACTCAATAAGGGGTAAATGTTCATCCCAACTGCCCTCGAAGTCTAGCACGCATGCCCATAACATATCTTCCAGCATTTGAATTATATGTTCTGCCTGTCCATCTGTTTGATGATGAAATGTCGTACTCAAATTAAATTTTGTTCCCAATCCTCTCTAAAAAGACTGTCAGAACCTAGCTATGAATTGTGCTCCTCTGTCAGAAATGATAGATGCTAGGACACCATGCAATCGAACTACTTCCCTGATATATAATTCAGCATAGTCCTCGACTGAGAAGGTGGTCCAGACTGGCAGGAAATGAGTTGACTTCATCAATCTGTCAACAATCATCCAGATGGAATCAAATATGCGCCTAGTACGGGGTAATCCTGTCACCAAATCCATATTAATTGCCTCTCATTTCCACATAGGCACTAATTTCCTGTGTCAATCCGCTGGGTTTTTGATGTTCCGCCTTTACCTGCTGGCAATTAGGGCATTGTGCCACAAATTCTGCTACACCCTTTTTCATTCCCGGCCACCAATAAATCTCTTTTATTTTATGATACATCTTTGTTGAACCTGGGTGCAGAGAATAACAGGAATAATGTACCTCTGCCATGATCTACTGGCGAAGTCCTGCCACATATGGAACGCAGAGGTGACCCTTACGTCTTAAAACCCTATCCTCAGTTACCTCGAAGGCTGGTACTTCTCTCTACTGTACCTTATCTATGAGATGTGCTAATTGAGGATCTTCATGCTGCTGCTATTTTACTTCTACAACTAGGGATGATACTGCAGTATTCTGAATCACTCCCCATTGTCTCCCGAATCTACTATTCAGATGGCTAGACCAGCTAACTGATGCAATTCTCGGGCCAACTCCCATTATTCTGGTTTCAAATATGCTAAACTCCCCATGGATCTATGGCTGAGGGCATCTTCTACAATGTTGGCCTTTCTTGGATGGTACAAAATGTTCACGTCATAGTCTTTCAGCAATTCTAACCAGCAATGCTGCCGTAGATTCAACTCTTTCTGAGTGAAAATGTACTGGAGGCTCTTATGATCAATAAAAATGTCCACGTGCACCCCATACAGATAATGTCTCCAGATATTTAAGGTGTAGACTATTGTCACTAACTCCAGATCATGAGTGGGATAGTTCTTTTCATGTTTTCTCAACTGCCTTGAAGCATAATCAACCACCTTACCGTGCTACATCAGAACACATCCTAACCCGACGCCCAAAGCATCACAATACACTGCATAACCCTCTGATCCTTATGGCAAAGCCAGTACTGGTGCTGATGTCAATCTATTTTTCAGTTCTTGGAAACTCTGTTCATATGCTTCGGTCCAGTGAAATTTAGCTGCTTTCTGAGTTAACTTGGTCAAAGGCGCTGATAAGGTAGAAAACCCTTTTACAAACCTTCTGTAATACCCGGCCAACCCCAGGAAACTACATACTTCAGTCGAAGTTGTAGGTCTAGGCCATGTCTTTACTGCCTCAATCTTCTGGGAATCTACCTGAATACCAGCCTCTGACACAACATGGCCCAAATAGGCTACAGAATGCAGCCAAAACTCACATTTAGAAAATTTTGCATACAACTAGCGATCTCTGAGAATCTGGAGCACTGTTCGCAAATGATATCGATATTCTACTTCTGAACGAGAATACACCAGAATATCATCAATGAATACTATCACAAACAAATCCAAATATGGCCTTAAAATGTTTTCATCAGATCCATAAACACTATTGGAACATTCGTCAATCCAAAGGACATGACTAGGAATTCAAAATGACCATACCTGGTCAAAGAGGTTTTTGGAATATCCTTCTCTCGAACCCAAACCTTATGGTACCCAGACCTTAAATTGATTTTTGAGAAATACTTCGCCCCCTATAACTAATCAAACAAGTCATCTATTCTGGAAAGTGGGTACTTGTTCTTAATAGTGACTTTATTTAGCTGTCGGTATTCTATACACATGCGGAGGGAGTCATCCTTCTTCCTTACAAACAAAACCGGCGCACCCCACGGTGAAGTACTCAGCCTAATAAAGCCCTTATCTAATAGATCTTTTAACTCTTTCTTCAATTCTCTGAGCTCGGCAGGAGCCATTCGGTACGGAGGGATGGATATAGGCTGAGTACCTAGTAATAAGTCGATCACAAAATTGGTCTCCCTTTCTGGGGGAATACCAGGAAGTTCATCTGGAAATACACCTGGGAACTCATTGACTACTGGAATAGATTGAAGAGTCGGGGACTTTGCTTGAACATCCTAAACCCTGACAATATGATGGATGCAACTCTTTGCTATCAACTTTCTCACCTGAAGATAGGATATAAACCTATCTTTTTGCGTGGCTGCATTGCCTTTCCACTCCTGTACTACCTCCCGTAGAAAGTGAAACAGGACAGTCTTTGTCCAATATTCTACATTGGCATAATATGGTGCTAGCCAATTCATACCCATAATTGTATTAAAGTCGATCATTTCTAATTCCACCAAATATGCTAAAGTCTGGCGACCAACAACCTCCACTGTGCAACCCCGGTAGATCCTTTTAGCTATAATAGAATCACCGACGGGTGTAGACACTGAAAAAGATCGCTGAAGCAATTCTGGCGTGATGCTGAATTTCTGTGCTACTAGTGGCATCACATAAGACAAAGTGGAACCTGGGTCTATTAAAACATAAACAGAATGAGAAAAAATGTCCAGCATACCTGTCACCACATCCGATGACGACTTTGACTCCTGTCGCCCCGGTAAAGCATAAGTACAATCTGGACTGGTGCCTGAGCTAGATGCCCCTGACCTGCCTCGGCCTCTGCCGGCTGGAGATGAGGGCCTACGCCCTGCTGGGGATGCTGGGGCACGTGACCCTAATGAAGATCTGTCCTGTCGATCCCGATCAATCTGACCCTGGCTGGACAATCTCTCATTAGGTGACCCTCTTGCCTACATGTGTAACACGCCGTTGAACCGTACCTGTATGCCCCAAAATGGCGTCGACTACAGATAGGGAAAAGTGGCACTATGAATCTACTCGGCTCTGACCCTCTCTGCTACTGCGAACCTAATGCCCGTGAGCTCTCGCTTGGCCCTGACTACCCCCGAAGTCCTGGTCTACCACCCTGTTGCTGTTGTGGAGGTAGGGGTCTAGGTGGTCTGCCTGATAATCGTGGCCTGGGTCTGCCCTAAAACTCCGTCTGAGTGTCACTAGGTCTAACCCTGCGGCACTGCTCCTGATTCGCCCTCTCTATTTCCCGCTGTCGCTGCCTAATCCCTTCAATATTCTGATCAAATGCTTGAACATGGGCAATATCCATGTCCTCTCGCAGAGTAGCCATAATACAAGTCTCTACATACTCTGGAAGCAGCCCCATAATAAATAGGTGCACCCTAGCTAGAATGGTATCTACAAAAGCTAGTGCATATCAAGCTTAAGAGTCAAACCTCACAGCATATTCCCGAACACTCATCCAACCCTTCTCCAGATGCAGAAACTGATCTACCCGGGCCTGTCGAATTTCTCGTGGCAAATAGTGGTCCAAGAAGGCCTCTAAAAAACTAGACCAAGTCAGAGGGGGAACATCTCTACCTTAGGATCTCTCCCGACTCTTGTACCATAATACCGCTATGTCCCCCAGTCGAAATACCGCCAACTCTACCAACTCCACAGGTGTGGCATGTATTACCCTGAAGATTCGCTGCAGCTGGTCCAAAAAGTCTTGAGGTTCCTCATCTCGGTTCGTCCCTGTGAACTGTGGGTGACTTAGTGCAAGAAACTCTTGGACCCTCGAACTACCTGGTCCTCTTGAAACCACGGGTGCCACTGGCTGACATAGCGCAACCATCATCTGATCTAACATAACAACAACACTCCTGACCTCCTAGTTTGATGGTGTCGGTGTAGAAACAACTGGAGGTGGTGCTGACACATCTGTCGCTCTGGGCGGCTCCTGACGGGGTGGAGACTACTGGGAAGACTGAGGTGGAGTCTCCCCGTTGCCTTCAGATCGGGCTGACTCTGACTAGGGCACCTTTCTAGTGCCCTCTCCTACTACAACTTCCAACTTTCTGCCAGTCGTGGGTTGTCGCTTGTCCGACATTTTTCTGTAGACAAGCAGAATATGGTAAGATTAGGGACTCAACCCTATACTGTACAACTCTATAGCATGACTGGAAGAGAAAGAAGAGTAACCACCCTATCATGCCTCGCATCCTCCTGCTTATANATAGAATATGGTGCACAACACATCCATAGACAAGACTCTACTTAGCACGGCTTGCAGACTCCTTGGGATACAACCTGCTCTGATACCAAGTTTGTCACGCCCCACCTTGGGAGGCATGATTGGCACCTGGTGCCCTACTAGGATCTGAACTGCCCTGACTGAGCTTATGCACCTCTGGTGCATGCCTAATCTTTAAATTAAGAAAACGATGGGCTATATCTCAGCTGTAAACACAGCCCCCGGTCGACAAGGCCTTATAGCCACCTGTAAAAGAAACAAGCTAACCAGAAACAGATAATAACGGGGAATCCTATGCGGGCCGACAAGACCACCATGATATCTAGTTATGACTGTAAAGTAAATCCAGCACTAAACTAAGCTATGGCCGACAAGGTCGCTAACTAACAGCTAAACAAGGCCCCACACAGCCAACACGTAAAATAAAGCACACACGGGCCCCACACAGCCAACAACACTAATCACAGGGAATTTAAAATAATCTGCAAGGCTCTAGGAGTGATATAATGGTCGAGATAGGGCCACGACCTGCTCATGAACTATACAAACAAAAGAAGTAGACCTTCTAGCTATTAGCTCCGGAGAAATGGAGCTGACTGTCCTGCTAACTCTAGCTTAAAGCTAAGAAGATCCTGGTCCACGTCTATCGGCACCTGCAAGCAAGTAATGCAGTGCCCCATAAGGGAGTCTGTACAATATGTACCGAATACATAAGACAATAACTGTAAATAACTGAATAAACTAAAAGAAGCCTGAAAGTAGCAGAAAGAAAGGAATAGAGTTGCTACCGGAATGGCTAAACTTCCCGCTATCTAATCTATTAGTAATTAATGCAAACAAAAACCTTACCTAGCCCCCATAAGCCGAAAGGTACAACCAGCATAGAATAACCCACCCGGGGCTCTCATAAACCCTGGCGAGTACAATTTAATCTATATACCCCTACAAGGTCACACTGAGTCAACTAATAACTATGGTTGTCTTACCAGTCCCCTGGGTCTGCAACTAAGCCCGCTCGGCCCCTGAATTGTAACTGTGTCTGAGTCCAGTGGACTCCTGATATCTGCTAGTAACTCCGGGGTTGGTTATGGAGGGCTATACATGACAAATTCAATCCAAGCTAAACATAGAATACCGGTCTCAGCTAACAACAACAACTAATCATAATAGATATACTTCTGGCTCTCTTCCTGGGATTGAAACTGAGTTATAATACTAAAGAAACTAACTTGACGAACAAATTTTCCTTAGCATACCTAGATCACCGATTCCCGGTTAACTGGCGAGTTTCAGTCCGTATTCAATAACTCTTTCCAACTATAATCATATTACTGGGAGAATGAGATTAGTTTTAGTACTAAATTCGGCAAAAATAATAACTTTTTAATACTAATATTAACTATACTTTAACTTAATGAAACACGGTCGAAAACGTATAATTTCCCGAGCACTTAGAAGGGGAAAATACTTACTTGAAGCCTGTGATCATATAGAATTTAGTTTGGAGCAATTCTGACAACTTCTATTCGGGGGGGTTACAATTTGATGGGCGAATTTCGAGAAACTAACTCTATAGTAATGCTCCCTACAGGCTTATAATCCAATACCTAAAGTTAATTTGGATTTAGACGACGTTTGGAAGCATAAACGGAAGAAATTAACTTTAAAATGTCGTATCCTCTGCTTTCGGGATGAAGGTCTGATATATATGAAATGATTCAACAATAAAAGGACCTTATATATATACTTGGGCGGTGGACACGGGGTCCGTGGCATAGACCTTATCGCGCCAATTTATGGGCATGTCACGGAACCCATCGCGGAGGGGGAGGGTCCATGACACGTTGCCCTTATTTGGCAGCTTGTCCGGCCTTTTCCCTCGCTCCCCCCCCCTCCTCGATTTCTCACTCATTCGATATTTTTTCGGGCCCTTTCTCGTACGCGTCATACTCTAAAACTCTTGACTAACGTATGAATACAATGACTAAATATTACGGGGTGTAACACCTTCCACCCTCATACCCAAATTTCTCCTCAAGTTCATAAATTAAGTTCTTAATCAAGTGTATTGATTTTTAGAGTTTTAAACCCAATTTTGTGAAAGTCTCTATTATATATTTATGGGTCTAATACCCTCATGATCTAAAGTATGTTTTAAGTCTAATGAGCAAATTTTATACATAATTTAATTATAAATTCATGATTTTAAGTTATTAGAAATTATGCTTTATTATGAAAGATTTATGAAAAGTCAAGCTTATGATTCATGATTTCAAGTATGATGAGATATCTAGTATGAATGAATGTTTATGAACTCCCCACTTATGATTCCATGATCATGATTTATGAAATCTATTTCAAGTATGCATGATTTTATGATTTGGGCAAGCCTATACAAGTTAAATATGTTTTTATGATTTAGCCAAACCTAATAAGATCAGCTTATTATATGGTTTGGAGTCAATACTCCTAATAAAGCTTATGATATGTTTGGAGTCAAGACTCCCAATGTTTATATTTCAAGCTGTGCATGTAATTATGATTTTAGATTCATTGAAAAACGGTGTAAGCACTATGCATGTAATTATGATTCAGCTTCGCTGAGAAATGGTGTGAGCACTATGCATGTTTTTGGGAGTAGTTTTAGCACCGAGTAGGCTTGGGGTCTAATATTCTCCGGTCTCAAAACTATGCACTAACGTAGGTATATGTATGCATGTTTGGGGACCTCTCAAGAGAGTTTTCTCCCGGCGCCAAGCGGCTCAGCTTGTTATCGATATAATGGTAACGTCCTTAGCGCTGACAAAGTTTTGGACAGCTCTGCCCACTTGAGTGTGATACTAACACGTGTTTTGTCTCAGTTGTAGTGTTTCCTCCTTAAGCTCAAAATTCCCTGTAATTGTAAGCTTGACAATTGCTTTAGAAGCATTTCCAGGCTAGGCCTGATGAAATTCAAGACAGGGACCCATTCTTGTGCATTATCCGGGGCTCGAGGAGCCTCCATGTTGTCCACAGGGTTTGCTTCATTATTTTCTGCCATCAATGCTAGTCGGCAGAAAGTTCAGTCTATCTCGTAAATGGCATACATTGAACAACAACACCTGGAATGCACAACAACAAGCAATCAAGTAAATACTGGATGGTGTAGTAATAATTTCAACTAAATAAAATTAATCTATCACAAGTCCACGGTAATGGCGCCAAAAATTTGATGAGTCCAAACGCATGTGCAAGCGCATGCGGTCGTCAAGTAATATAGGATACCGAGTCCAGATAGCGTACCCACAGACACTTGTCAGATTAATTAATTCTAGTTAAAAATTTTATTCTACTATACCAATTAAACATTTTATAGCTTGAGATTTGTTGTTATCCTAATAATTTAAAATGACAAAATTAAAAGTAGCAAGCGAAAAATTATGATTGGTTTTGTTCAGTGGAGATTAAAATCCAGAGTCTTGGCTATTTCAAAATCCGGTTGAGTAATCAAAATCACTATACTTAACTACTCTCCTCGATTACTAGTTGCATGTTAAATTTACTTTACTGAATATTTTTCCAATAATTCAAAGACTACTTTACAATTCCTAACACCTATATTTTTATGATCGTTGGATAACATTAAAGTGCATGTGAATTGTTGCCTGTATCAATTAAGTAGCCTCTGCAGGGTATATTTCTATCCTCAACAGCTAATCGATTCTCTTTTCTTATAAGGTTTACAAAACCGCTCAGTTTCTCCTTTTCACCCTTGTGATTCCCTCTTTCGAGTTTAATCAATGAGTCAGAAGTGTTATTTGCAAGGTGATCAATCTAACAAATAATTGAAATAAAGAAAAAATAAATAACTCAACTATGGAGAAGTTTAATTTAGCATAAATGAATTATCAAACGTCAACCTTGATGTTTTTGCCAAAACCCATAGAACATAGTAGTTTTGCTACTTATGATTCTTACGACTAATAAATATTAATTACATAACTAAATATTAAAAAATTAAGTTAATTACATAAGTAAACATTAAAAAAAATTAAGTTATGTGTTTTCACTGTGTAAATTAACCTGCAAAATTTAAAAATAGATATCTAATATTAGTATTATTGCTAGTGTTTAAATCATTTATTTTATTAGTATTAATATTGATTTGATTTTAGTTTGGATGTTATTTGAGTTAATAGCATGCATCTATGAGCTATAAAACTTATTGGATCATTCAAAATTCTAAGTCCAAACATGAAATAATAAATGTTAAGAGACAAAAACTATGAAAAAGTTTAAGAAGTACTTATAAAAATTATATACATATAATGTTGGGTTGATTTGGTTCGGTTTAATTTTTGTAAGTTAAAACCAAACCAAATTAATTATGATCGATTTTTTTTTTCAACACCAAACCAAATCGAACCAAATCACTAGTCAATTTTTTTTCGGTTTGACTTATTATCGGATTGGTATGATTTTTCAATTTTCTTAGTACACCCCTAAGAATAGTACTTCTATATTATTAGAATTTAATATCAAATTTTAACTCCTTTATTTGTTGCTGTTGTTAGTATGATTATTATGCTTCTCCTATTCATTTTTATTAAGAATCCAAATAGTTTTATGGCAACTATTTATGTTTCTTCAATATTTTGCTTAGTTTCAACATTAGATTACCTCATATTATTAAATTTCATTGATTTATGAAGACTATTACTTAAATATCGACATATAAAGTAATCATGTAATTGATGGATTCTTATATCTTTTTTATAACAAATTGCTTCTTCTACATGAATGTACAAAAACATAATTCATGAACTTTTTCTTGAGATTTTAATATTGTACCTTGAAAATTTTCTTTCTATATTTGGCATATAAATCTGTTAAATTATCCCTTTGTTGTAAAATATTAATTTAACATTAGTTATTTGTAGACTTTACATTATTCCAGAAGATATTTGGCTAACCTCTTGATTTTTAATTATCTAAACCAAAAGATTCAATTTTGTGTTTTATTTGATAAATTTTTAAAAAATCGTGGTAGAACTGTTTTTTGTTGATTGTTTGTTTTTAACATTAAGTAGAGCAAAAAATAACAATAATTTTCTTAAGATATTTTT
>JACEIK010001080.1:212316-223677 GCA_018107945.1 Datura stramonium
GTACGTGTTAAGAATCATAAGATCAAACCCATTAAATTTAAATAAAATATTTAATTTATGGACTAGCAAAATAGTACTGGATTGAAAGAGTGGTTAACAACTCCAATCAGTAACCACATGAAATGTTTTTTGTTTGTTTACCTTTCATTGTCACATGCAATTCGTAATGAAATGAAATAAAAAAGGAAAAAGAGAAAAGAAAAATGAATTTGCGGAAACTCGTGAGAAAGAGACAAGTTAATGACCTAATTCGTAGTGATGGTTGTGGTTCAAACAGCGACAAATAAGGCCACAACGTGCGGAAGTCCATGTTTCTCTACTGAGTTGTTGAATTAAATTACAAACATTGCCCTTAGACGTGGCATACCGCTCTATTGATAATGCAAATAATAATTAAAAAATATATATATAACATTGTATACTAGAAAAATAAATAAATAAATAAAAAAGACGACAAACCTATGTGAGTGTCCTATAGTTTTTCCACCCCTCAATGTACATCAGGGTTCAATTTGTGATTATATATTAGTAGGAAGATATCATCCATCTCTTCTAATCTACACTGCACAAGTAAACTCAAGCAGCAGAAACCTAGGACTTAAGGATTGAATAAGTCCTATCAACGTTGGTGTTGAGGCGGGGGTTCACTACTCTCCGCATTAGGCCCTGTTATTTCTTTATCGTTTCAAGGTGTCACAATGGATTCGGCTGATCCTGCTAGGGCATTTGTTAAGGAGGTCAAACGAATTATTATTAAGGTACTATAGTTTTTTTTTTCTCTTGTTGCGCATTGTATTTGTTCCTGATGGTTGATTTTGCTCTGTTTTCCTTCTTTTCGTTTGTTCACGTCTCTTTTTTTGTTTTTGTTTTTGTATAATGGTGGTATTGGAGATATGGAGTAAGTTGTGATTTGGAATTTCTCTATCGGTCCATTTTATGTGAATTGTTTTTTTTTTTGGTTGGATTTGGGTGTCTGATGAATTGTTAGTGTTCAGTAATAGTGGCCATTTTGCTTCGTTTTCATTGGTTTTTTTCTTTGTTAGATTGGAAAAAGGGTCGTAAATTTCCTTCCTTTCTGCAGATTAGTTTTAAACGTTAGCCAGCTTCGTTTCATGTTAACTTTTCCTTTTTTACTTTTTGATAAATGTGGTTTTGGGCCAACTTGGGCGTTACCTGCTAGAACAACTCTGGCCACTAAGGCTTAGTAAATGTTAAAAATTCATCTAACAATTTTTTGTCTCTGCTGGTATTTCAACCCTGGTTTTCCATGATTTTCCCACGCTTCATTGATGGCTAGCCCTCGGATGCAAGATGTTACATGTTTGATGTACCATCTTTTGTCCTTTTTTCCCCTAAATCTTCATTGTTGATATATTTAGTTTTCTTTGTAATAATGTGTTGTGTCTTTTCCGAAGGTTGGAACTGCAGTTGTGACTCGAGGTGATGGAAGATTAGCACTTGGAAGAATGGGGTCACTGTGTGAGCAGGTGGATCTTATGCTTGCTCAATTTCCACTATATGGATTAAATAGTTTCTTTGAATCAGATGTTGCTATGTTTGCTTACAAACTACTTACAGATTCGGGAACTTACCACTCAAGGCTTTGAAGTTATTTTGGTGACCTCAGGTGCCGTTGGTGTTGGCCGTCAACGGCTTCGATATAGGAAGCTCATTAACAGCAGGTTTGTGCTTTGCTCTTGCTGAGTAAAAGATGTGCTAATTGCATTCTAATATTCCTTATTCAAATAGCTGTACAACCCGTTTGTGTTAAAGCGCAACTTTTGGTATCATTAAGAAGTATGTGTATGACTCATGCTAAGTGACATGGGTGAATGAGGACCTCTTACAAAAGTGCTAACATGTATAGAGTAGTTTATTCTCAGGGTGTTCATCTTTGCCTATTGTATTAAATTTTTTTTGATTATCTTTGCCTATCGTTTTAAAAATGTTCTGATGATAAAGAACTGTATTCAGTTTGCTGTCTAAATTATGGACAAAACACTACAAGAGTTGACTCCAGAAAGTTTTACATCTGATTTTGTCTATTATTAGATATTAGAATAAACTCAATATATTATCCTTTTCGGCAAGAAGCAAAAGATAATATTTTACATTTTGGCATTAACAAAATACTATTTAAAATATCAAGCATGTCTGATTCATTATGCACATTTCAAATGCAATTTTCTATGTACTAAATAGCTAATTGGGCCTTGTAACGTACCACAGACCACTGCCAGCTAAATTCAAAAGGAGTTCATTGTGAAACTTGTCTTAGGCAAATTCTGTACTGGGATGGGAAGCCTGCTATCTGAAAAGTCTAGTTTGTTGAGGTCTAGGTTCCTCAAAAGTATATATACTAATCCTTGGAAAGTCTCCATATTTTCAGCTTTGCGGACCTTCAAAAGCCTCAAGGTGATCTTGATGGCAAGGCTTGTGCAGCTGTAGGTCAGAATGGCCTCATGGCTCTGTATGATACGTTGTTCAGTCAGGTAAAACTTGGTTTTTGGAACTTCTCTGTATATCTGTATGGTGTAATACCTCATTTTGTTTGTCGGAGTAATTCCTTCTTTGCTCAAGGATTGTATAGTGACCTTCCCTCTTTGTTTCTCACCTTTGTACAGTTGGATGTAACCTCAGCTCAGCTTATGGTGACTGATAATGATTTTAGAGNTCTCCAAGTTTTCCATGACTAGTATTATGTGAAATTCATATGATGTAACCTCAGCTCAGCTTATGGTGACTGATAATGATTTTAGAGATCCGGACTTTAGGAGACAACTAAATGAAACTGTAAACTCATTGCTCTCTCTAAAAGTTGTACCTATATTTAACGAGAATGATGCTATCAGCACTCGGAGAGCTCCTTATGAGGTACCATTTCTCTTGTTTTTATACTTTACTTGCTGTATCTGGTGCTTTCTATAAGAGTACCTTAGCTAATAGTTCAATAATGATGTTTATGAGAATAAAACAGACTTGCTAACTTGAGTCTAAGACCGACTAACCAAGAATGCTACTCTTAAATTCTTGAGAAATGCTTATGCAGCTGTTTCAAGTATGGATCCTCTGGAACATGCTTGATCATTGATATGTCTGAGACCATGAGTTACATGTCTTCTCTTTATTTAGATGTTGTTTGTTACTTTATTATTCACGTCACATGACCCTTCTATTAAATTGGTTTCTTTTAAATTATGGTCCAAAATATCATCTATTCTTTGTTTGATCTTCAGCTTTTCTTTGACGTGATTTGATTTTCAACTTTTAGCTAGTATCCATAGATAATAAGTTTTGAAGTTTTTTCATTTTTGTTTCTTCCTAGGCTCAAGTTTGTTTTGATAGTGACAGTTTTTAGCTCTCCTTGCAGGATTCTTCTGGAATCTTTTGGGATAATGATAGTTTGGCAGCTCTATTGGCTTTGGAGCTAAAAGCTGATCTTCTTGTTTTGTTAAGTGACGTAGACGGTCTTTACACTGGCCCTCCAAGCGATCCACAATCAGAGCTAATTCATACATATGTTAAGGAGAAGCATGAGGGATTGATTACTTTTGGAGACAAGTCTAGAGTGGGAAGAGGGGGTATGACTGCCAAGGTAAAAGCTGCTGTGTATGCAGCTTATGCTGGCATTCCTGTTGTGATAACTAGGTATGATATTTGTACTTACAAAACTTTAACATTGTGAGCTCTATGTGGATTAGTTGAACTTTAAGCTCTCAATCAGGGTACAGAAGCTTGCATATTTGAGTGGTAGCTGTTATGTTGTTTTTGGGATATGCATTAATCAATCCCAAAGTTCATGATCCAATGTTGTAGTTTGATGGTAGAAAGCTTTAAGATTTCTGTTTTGGTCAAGCATAGGTGTTTAAGAAGTCCCACAGTATGCATTGATTAAAAAAAAATAAAATTAAATGGTTGCATTAATTGCTAATAAGGTGGACCAAAATCCCCGTTGCAAATTTTATCATGGAAGAGGTGATGCAGCCATCAAATAAGACGATACTAGGATTTAAATTTAATGGCTTCAAAGTAATGAGTTTTCTGAAAATCCTAGAAAAGTATAAATATTAACTATTGGAACCTATATTTTCTTCTTTTTTTTTTCCTTATAAAAAAAAAAGAAATAATAGATTCAAGAATTAATATCTATACTTTTATGGGACACACACACACAATAGTGTACCCGATATTAATCCCACAAGTAGGTTTTGGGATGGTAGGATATACAAGATATACACAGACCTTACCACCGTCATTGTGGGGTAGAGAGGTTTTCGATTGGCACTCGGCTCAAAAGAAGCATAAGCAAAGCAGGACAGAAAGGAAAATAATGATAGAAAAATAGCAAGATAAGCAAATGAAGAATAAGATACTATGTGAATACCAAGTAAGACTATTAAATAAGGAGAAGATGAGAAGAGGAGACTAGCTCCCTACGTCTCCCTCATATAAGTACTACAACACATGGCTACCTATTATAATTGTACCATAGTCCTCGACCTTCAAACCTTCCTATCTATGGTCATGTCCTCAAAAAGATGTGTCATATCTTGTCTAATCACCTCCTCCCAGTTCTTCTTTAGCCTACCTCTACTTATCATACAGCCTGCTATATGCAAACTCTCACACCTCCTTGCTAGGGTCTCCGTGCATCTCCTCTTCACATTCCCCAACCACTTCAGCATTGCTTCCCTCATCTTGTCCGTTACGGAGGTGGCACCCACCTTGTCATGTATATTTTGTTCCTAATCTTGTCTCTCCTGGTATACCAACACATCCATCTGAGTATCCTCATCTCCACTATCTTTATCTTCTGGGTGTGTGCATAGTATCCAGAGTCCGCTGATTATAAAAGCGGTAAAAGCACCTCCTCATCCTGTAAAACCATTAGTTGGTATTTTTTGGTTCCGTCATTCTGTCCCGAGGTGGATATTTATCTATTACTTGGATTTTGCAAGTCCAATCCTCAGTTTTGGGAGTGATAGAGTTGAGAGTAAATTTGTGTGCCATGTCGAGCTAATCTATATATATTTCTATTGCCTATGCCAAATGTGATGGGTTCTATTGAACCCATCTTAACATTATAGATCTGGCTCTGCATCAGACCTCACAAAGATTAGCTAGTAATTTAACAATTTTATGAAGAGCTTTATCCAATTACATTAATAGGCCTAATGAGTTGTTAAAGGTGAGAGCAGAACAAGATGCTTATTATCACATGAGGCATTCAGTTGAAAATGAACGCAAATCAGTAACTGATGAACGCATATTGTATTTAGCAAAATATTGCTCTTCAACCTACTTGATGTAATGTTTTAGTAGCTCACGACTTGTGTTGCTCCCTATATGTCAACTCTTGTTGATCGCTTCTCTCTCTTTCTTTCTGTGGATCAAGTGGCTTCGCCAACAATAATATCATTAGAGCACTAGATGGAGAACGTGTTGGCACTCTCTTTCATCGTGAAGCCATTAAATGGGCATCAACAGACGATATTGATGCTCGAGAGATGGCAGTTTCTGCAAGGGAATGTGCCAGGCGGCTTCAGGTATTATATTCAGAGGACATCTAAATATAATAAATTGCAGTAGAGCTGCATGGATGTGGCTACTAACTATTTCTTCCTTTAACTTCAGGCCCTCTCTTCTCATGAAAGGAGTAAAATTTTGCTAGATATAGCTGATGCACTGGAAGCAAAAGAAGAAGAAATCCTGGCTGAAAATGAAGCTGATGTGGCTGCTGCTCAACAAGCTGGATATGAAAAGTCTTTGATATCTCGGTTAGCTTTGAAGCCGGGGAAAGTAAGACATTGCTTACTTATGGTAGATAGTGTCGTGTAAATTATTTTCACTTCATGATCATGTACTTATTTTAGTACTCTTGCTGAAACTAATTATAGATTTCAAGTCTTGCAAACTCGGTCCGTGTGCTTGCTAACATGGATGAGCCAATTGGCCGCATTTTAAAGAGGACGGAGGTAAGAATCTTGCTTTTCAGGCACTACCTTGTGCTTTTTAGCATTAATTTACTTGCAAAATGATGAGGTGAATAAACCAGATATCAGTATTTGTACAACAAGATGCTTTTATTGAGATTAGGAACAAAGATGAGTTTGCAGAGGAATCTTTTGAAATAACTTCTTATAAAATAATTTCTTGAGCCTTGAACAATGTAGTGGTTCAGACAATATAGGGGATAGGCTAATAGATGTGTCAAAGAGTGGGTTAAGAGAGTGTATCTTTATCTTCCCTTTGAGCAGAATTCCACAACAAAAAGACTAGCAGCGTATTCATAGCAAATAGTATCTGTCCCATTCTTTGATCTATCCCATTTTCTTCAACAAAGACTTCTTGAATGGAATCCAGGCAGTGGCCTACATGCTACTTGAAGATCTTTTTGGTTGCTTAAAGGCAGCGTAAAAGTAGCTACAAATGATATTCTTATAGAACTAAATTTTCCTTGGTCCTCTGGGTCTTTGGCAATAGTTGTATACCTGAAAATGCTAAAAATGTTGTTTTATGGAAATCAAATGGTATAGACGAAACTATTTTTTACTTATCTTTAACAATGGAAGAGCTTGGCCAAGTTGGAATTTTAGGCAATACTGATAAAGGGCATCCATTTATAATAACTACAGAACTTGATCACTGATTTATCTTTGTATTCCTTCTTGGATGTAATCTTGATTTCTGGAATGTTATCGCCTTATCCAGCTTGCCGATGGAATCATATTGGAGAAAACATCATCTCCGTTGGGTGTTCTCCTGATTATATTTGAGTCACGACCTGATGCACTCGTACAGGTGAGCAGGGCTGCAAAATATTTTACTTTTTTTGTTACCTGGAAGTTCTACTGCATGCCAGTTACTTGTCTCTTTATAGAGTAGTTCATTTTTTAATTACAAAAACCTATCGAAAAGGGTAATAAAAAAAGAGTGGTTGGATTTTCATGGTACTTGTGCAGTAGCTTGTCTTTTTCTTAATGCCAGGGGGTGATGTTATGGTCATTGTATATTGGAGCCAGTGCATGGTTGATTTGTCTATACTTGGTTTATTTCTTCACAAGTGCACAAACCCTTATACACTATTTTGTGGAGCAGATAGCTTCTCTAGCAGTCCGAAGTGGGAATGGCCTCTTGTTGAAAGGTGGGAAGGAGGCCAAAAGATCAAATGCAATTTTACACAAGGTTCAACTTAGAATATTCTCAGACCATCTTGTTTTAACTTTCACTTGGTAATATACAGATTTTAACCTATTCTACTTTCCTTTTCTGGTTTCCTCCTTTTATATCAGGTGATTACCTCATCCATTCCTCCAAGTGTTGGTGAAAGACTTATTGGGTTAGTGACTTCTAGAGAAGAGATCCCTCAATTGCTTAAGGTACTTTTTTATAAATCAAATGGAAGTGTACATGAGATGTGAGTTTGGCTCTGATTTTTTTCCCTCTGCCCCAGCTTGATGATGTGATTGATCTTGTTATACCAAGAGGTAGCAATAAACTTGTTTCTCAAATTAAAGCTGCAACAAAAATTCCTGTTCTCGGCCATGCTGGTAATTATATCTTATCACATTTATAACTTTTACATGCTATATGCACAATTTGCTTCTTTGGTAGCAAGCGTGCTAAGATGGTGAAGCTGGTACATTTTCTTCCAGATGGTATTTGCCACGTTTTCATTGATAAGTCTGCTGACTTGGATATGGCCAAACGTATTGTGTTGGATGCTAAAACAGATTATCCAGCGGCCTGCAATGCAATGGTAACTTGTAATTCTTTGTCCTAATACAATGACCAGTGTCAGTCATTTAAAACACATTTTTAACATCACTTTCTTTTATAGGAAACACTTCTCGTTCATAAGGATCTGGTGCAAACTGGAGGTCTTAATGACCTGATTCTGGAACTTCAAGAAAAAGGTGAGGCTTGTTGTGCAGACTTCTTGTACGTTTAAGCTTCTAAATGAGTTCTGTGTGTCCACTTAGCTTTAAGCAAGTAATAGAGAATCTGAAGGTAATGGTAGTAACATGTTTTCTTGATGTTTATTCTATAATTAGTTACTTCTTCATTTTCTTTTTCTATTTTAAGTGCCTGTTATTATAAAATCTCATCTATACTGAACAGTTTACATAACGTGAATTGTGCCGTCTGATTTGTTGTTCAGTATGTTTGATCATTCTTCTAATTTTCCTTGTTTCTAAACCTTTATCTTGTGGATACAAAACCAATCCATCCGTTGTCATGCCTCTCAGAGCCCATCGTTTACTTCATTCATTACCTTATTTATTTTCTAATCTCAGTTCAAGGGATCTCTTCATCCATTTTATGTTCCAAAGTGTTTCTCACTGTTTGTAATTCTCTATGTAGTTTCATGCCATCTTTGTTTTTTAGTATTTCGACTTTTAATGTAGGATGTTTGGATCTCTGTTGTCCCACAGTTCAATCGATCAACTCATCCCATCCCTAATTAGTTGGAGACACTTGTGATTGCCGTTCATTTATGAACTGTCAAATATATGAATCCTATGTTTCTACTCTGCTCTATTGAGGTTAATTTAATCAACTGTCTGCTATACTCTTTTATCTATTCTGGTTTATTTAGGTTAATTTCATTCCAACCTAGTAATTTATCCTTTTTGAAAAATTAGGGTTTCTAAACTAGAGATCCTGTAAATCTCACTGTTACTAAAGATTCCCCAAATACTTCGGATTTTTATTTTTTACATATGACTATCATCTGTCAGTCCAACTTTCACCAACATGACATACAATTTATATATTACTGAATTTGCTATTTATTGTTTTCATTTAGAATTTTCTTTGCAGTTTATTTGACCAATGTATTTGAAGGATTTTGATAATTATACTTTTGTGCTCTTGCATTCTCAGTTCAAACTGTAAACTGGAATAGTGTTTTTTTTCCATACTCCCTCCATCCCAATTTATGTGTCATAGTTGTAATTTTGAGAATCAACCAAGTTTTTCTTTGACCGGAATTTTGTATATGCCTTTTAAATATTTTAAATTGTTAATTATTGTGATTTATTGTACTTTTTTCGTAGTTTTCAAATATATAAAATTTATTTTAAAAAGCTTAAAGCTTCTATTTCTGAATTCACGGTCAAAGTTTAAAAGTTTGAATCTCGAAATTCCAACTGTTCCACAAATTGGGACAGAGGGAGCAGTATTTTTCAGATAATGGTATTTTTTCTTTAAATCTTTCGCTGTAAATTGCTAGGGATCCTTTAGATTTTAACTACATACAAGCATGAATCCTATCTATATCTTTCACCAGCATACAAGTAGATCATGTGTTTTAAAAATCTACCAAATGGTAGCATTTTGTCCAATTGTTTTGCTTGAAAGCACATTTAGTAGATATGAAGATAGGTAAAATGATGTTTGCATCATTTGCAGGTGTTTCTTTGTTTGGTGGACCTAAAGCAAGCTCCGTGCTTAATATTCCTGAAGCAAATTCCTTCCATCATGAATATGGTGCACTGGCTTGCACTGTGGAAATTGTTGAAGATGTGAATGCTGCAATAGAGCACATACATCGTCATGGAAGGCAAGTTACATTTCTCATAACTATTCAATTTTCAAGGCTGTTGTATATGTCATTTTCAATGTATTTTATTTGAATCTCTCTTTTATGGGAATTGCAAAATGCTTATATAGTAGTACCTCACTCATTGACAGTGCCCACACTGATAGCATCATTACTGAAGACAAAGAAATTGCTGAACTGTTTTTACGTCAAGTTGACAGGTATACTTTCCACTACCTACTTTATTTCAATATTGCTCTGTATGTTTTTCGTTCATCCTCCTGCACGTGTAGTTTCTTGAAAGATTGTATACTAAGACCTCAAGGATTTCACATGTTTCCAAGACAATAGATATTGCTACTCATGTCATCTGTTAACGTGAGAAATTTTAAATGACATTTGATCTTCTTACCGTGATATTCACTTCTCAGTGCTGCCGTACTTCATAATGCAAGCACAAGATTTAGTGATGGGTTCCGCTTTGGACTTGGTGCTGAGGTATATAATTGATCTGTAGATCCAAATTGTATGCTGCTATCTTTGTTTTGCAGTGCAACATAACTTGATTGTTTTTGGCTGAATAGGTGGGGATTAGTACAAGTCGCATTCATGCTCGTGGTCCAGTTGGAGTTGAGGGATTGTTGACAACTAGATGGTATCATGCTAATAACTCTCTGAATTTGTGTCGAATGACTTCTATATCTTTCTGGCAATTATGCTGTGTTAAATACTAGTTATCTGGGAACTCCTTTTGAGACATTGCCTTGAGGAGAAAAACATTGTGTGCTCTCTCTTTTTCATTAATGTCCTTTCAGTTCCACCCATATTCCTACTGAATGTGTTTCATTTTTTCTGCACATGTAACAACATCGTGGTAATCTTACTTTACTAGAAATAAATAGTTATTTACCATCTTCAAAATTGTTTCTTCCCTACAATAACCAGTTGGTTTTTTTGAGCACTGCGTCTTTGATTAGTTCTTGACAGCATTCCTCATATAAGGTTTGGCTACCTAAATTGTATTACTACAAGTTTTATGATTGTTTGATTCATTTCTTTGTGATGGCATGACTTTTGAAGGAGTTTAGTTTTTGCTTGGTATATAACTGTCATTAACATTTTTTGCTTTTATCATATAAGAAGATTCTATAATTTTAGGTTTGCACTTTGAACTGAAATTCTATTTGGAACACATAGCAATGGGACATTCTTTTTTCTTATTTTGTAGGCTTGCAAGGGGGTCTGGACAAGTTGTTGATGGTGATAAAGAAATTGTATACACTCACAAAGACCTTAATCTGGAGGCTTGAGATTACATGTATGCAAGTAGTAGTATTATTAATGTTATTATTATTATCCTCCTCTGGATGTGGGAAGATTGTGTTGTGTACACCTGGATGTGGTAAAGCGCATTTGATGCTTATCCTGCAATTTACAAGTGTATTAGCTGTCGATATTTGATATATAATGAATGACATAAAAGAGGAAGGAACTAGGGCAGGAGGGAGGATAATTTACTGCTGGACGAAATAATTTTTGTAAGTAGTAGAGGTTAATGAGGTTGGTTTAATAGATTATTATTACTTGGTTGGCTCTAGTAAATTAGCTGCAAAATTTGTCTCATTAAAGAACTTTCTTTAGTTATCATTAGAACTTGAAATCTGTACCCCAAGAATAATAAGGTTGAGTTTCATTATGTTAATGAAATTTAATACTAGTTCTTTATGATATTTTTTTCATCTTTCATATTTCCACTTTGTAAGTTCAATTTGAGTTAATTTATTATTTTTACAGTAAATACTTGTAAAGTAATTAAC
>JACEIK010001080.1:241854-254477 GCA_018107945.1 Datura stramonium
TTCCCCCGGGCCTTTTTCTAGCATGTATGGCATTCTAAAACTCTTAACCAACATGCGAATAGGCCATCTATGTGTCGGAAATTTTACGGGGTGTAACACTAAACAAGACTCTCAAGGTCTTTAAAACTACATTTTGAATGCTACTAAGTTAAGAGGAAGGAGCCTCAATTTATAGAGTCCAACACCTTTTCTTATAGGAGAAAGGATTAGCCAAATATGAGAAATCTGTGTTTTTCTTTTAGAAAAAGGAAAACCCAATTATGGTAAGAAAGTCAAGACAAAACCCCAGCAATTCTCCCCTTTGGCTTGAGTTTCTAACAAAATAAATTTGCTCCATGTTTTTCATGTAAACCTTCAACGGGTTGAATCTCCATCTTCAGATCTCCTCCATTAAATCTTTGTCTCTACACAGAGTAACACTCCGATAAAATTGCTCAAATAAAAATCTTCATTATCGTCAAATACGTTGCGGCTAGAACTAAATCCGCCAAGATGAACACCATTTGAATCTCGCTCTGATACCACTTTGTTAGGACCGAAATAATCAGGTATCATGCGAAAGCTAACACAACAAATCTTGAAAGACGTAAAATAAGAAGATAGACGAAAAATATATTAAAAGAGACATAATAATTTAACGTGGTTCAGTCAATCGACCTACATCCATAAGAGGAGATGAGCAATCCACTATACAAAAGAGAGTACAAAATATTGAGAGAAATAACTTCACAAAATTCACTTAGAATAAAAAGAAGTTCACACAAGAATTACATTACAACGTGTATCTCACAAATTCTCTCCCTAAACAAGACTCTCAAAGTCCTTAAGATTACATTGTGGATGTTACTAAGTTAAGAGGAAGGAGCCTCAATTTATAGAGTCCAACACCTTTTCCGGCAGGAGAAAGGATTAGTCAAATATGGAAAATCTGTGTTTCCTTTTATAGAAAAAGAAAAACCCAATTATGGTAAGAAAGTCAAGACAAAATTTCAACAATGTGTTCTTCCGTGGTCGATGCAATGACATTTCTTTCGATCTTCCAATATATGAAAAAATTGAATGTATATAATAAATTATTGTTATATCTAGTTAGACAGTGAAGTTTATATGAACAATTGAAGGTTTTAAAGCGATCACACATTGAGTATCCCAATGAATGTGATATCGCTTAATATAAAAAAAAGATAAATTTTGATCTTATGAAAACGGTCAGAAGTACGATGTCTTAGCTCGATTGGTGGACTTATGTATCCTACTATTACTATTCATGAGATAATATATATTTTTTATTAATGTGTAGGCAAGATAATTTTTACTTTTACATCAAAATACGCAAATGAAATCAAATATTGGAATATATTTATTGATTCTAACCAATATTGTCAAGGTTTTTTTATTATAAAAGTGCAAAAAAATTGTTTTGATTTTTATGAAGTTCGATCTCAAGAAAATTATTTATTTTTTATCATGCAAATTAAAGTGTCCGCCATTTGATTGTTGCTACGAACAAGTCGTATAAGAAATTTATCTGTGACGACAAGATTACAAACAAAGTGATTGCCAAGAATGTATTTGGCTAAGCTCAAAGACTCAACATATCCAATAAACATATGCTCTGATCACAAAGATAGTACTGTTAACTCCAATATTTAGGGGAGCTAGTATACAAGATTGAAATATATCATCTATAAAATTAAATGGTGTTTTCATTTGAAAGAGTAAATACGCGTTGTACTCTTTTTTTCTTAGCCTATATTTTATCCTAGTGAATTTTTCTGACATGGTCTTTGACGAGGCAATAAATAACGCGTATTACAAGATATATATGCTTTTTTTTTCACTAGAAAATTTTTCACAGAAATTTTCTAATAATATTTTAATGAGGCATATTATCTATCAATAGTTATCCAAGGTGAAGTGTTATAAATATCATTAGTGTGTAGCCCATAACTCCTAGGTATAATTTTTACCTTTATGATAGTAATACCTACACTTTCACTACCTCCTCATTGATCTCCCGCAACCCATAATTTTTCTCACATTCTCAAGAGTTAATGTCATGTTTATGACACCCTTTGATGTTCCTCAATATAACCCTATAAATAGAGGTCCTGAGAATTATATTATACATACTTGAAGATAATTGATTGATTGAAAGAGAATAAAAAACTCACAGCTTTTATCTATACATTTCTTATCTACAATATATTTTAATATTATTACTTTTTAAACTTTATTTTATAACATTTTCATCATATTATACCGGCATAATATATAAATAGGCACACAAATTTGAGTCAACTGGTAATTAAGCACTCAAACATTGAGAGTGCACATTAGTCATCTCAACTGACAACTAGACACTCCAAGTAGTCCCCACTATGTCTCATAGATATCCAATACTGATGTGGCACATACATTTTAGAAGTGTTTAGATGATCATTTTTAAATTGGAGTGATCAACTGACACAGTGAATACAAGTTGAGGTACCTAGATGTGTACTCTCAAATTTTGCGTGCTTAATTACAAATCGAGGCCAAATTTAAACCTATTTATGTACTATGCCTATTATACTCGTTATACGAAGTTTTCAAGCAAATAAGGTAGTTGATCTCAAGAAGACATGTACTGATCCATAAAGATGGATAGACAACGAATTGGCAAGATCCACAATCAACTTAATTTGGGCGATTTTCACAAATAGGGTACTTCTGTACTGGTAATTTTATTTGGTCCTCGCTTTTGATAAAATAGTCCTTTTAAGTTTAATAAAAAATTTGGAATAAAATATCTTTAAGTTATGTAAGTCATAACAAATCAGTAGAATAACTTATAAATATTATCGGATTGTTATGATATCACAATCCAAATCTAACACTAGATCGATAGGACATCTGACGATCTACTATTCATAAGGAGAACCCTCTAAGTTATAACATGTGAATAAAATAAATAACAAGAAAGGAATATCTACTAATGATCTCAATATATAAAGATAAATGTGATAACGTTAATTTGAAGTATCAAATCTGCCTACACTACCCAAAGTGACCAAGTCATGAAAATATTAAATCTGAAATATAAAATATGAGACGCAACTCAAAAAGAAAGATATCAAGTCAACTAAAAGGAGAAGTTGCCTCTATGATTTCATAGTGGCTCACCACAACTGGATAATGACTGGATAAGTGTTGGAGTCACTGATCAGCTACTCGACCTCCACCTAGGGGGATCAATAATTTTTTGAAAATCGACTATAACCGATCTCGATCAAATCGAACCAAACTAAATTGATTATTAGTTTTTTCTTAAATATAACAAGGCACAAAATATTTCACTTTAAGCCTTAGGTCTTGTGGTGAATTAGTAGTACCTAACGACTCAACCTAATATGTTGTATTAGTACTACTTAAGGATGTTTAACGGGGCGAGTGTCATATTCCAAATCTCATTCTAACATAATAGACATTTGATGCTATAGAATTATATCGAAAGCATTTTATGAAAATCACATTAATTCTCCATAGTTATTAATTAAATTAATTATGCATATTTAAAGCTAAAATAATATTTAATGAGAAATGATATAAATAATAGAAAATTCGTATATCACCTATGCATGCTAAAACTTCCTCCAAGTCATACAATGACTTTCCCAAAGTACTACCCAAAAAACATAGGTATGAAGAACGTGATATGAGGAAGAACAATAGATGTTTTCACATAAAGATAGTTATCCTTACATATTTTAACTGCTCCAAAATATCCAAAGAAAATCCAAACTTTGAAGAACACCAATATCTTCACTTAAATCTTGAGAAGAATTTTTCTTGAAAATTCTAGGGTTGTAGTGAAAATTTATCTTGTTAATAATCTATATATAATTGTTAAAAATATTTAAAATAGATGTACTTTGACGTGAGAGAATGAGAAGAGGAGAGAAAAATCATTCTAGGACTTGTAGAGGTGAGAAATAGAATGAATTAAAAAAAAAACGCATATTTATATTACTACATATGGCAATATATAATCGTAGATCCAAATGAAAAGCAAGAAAGTGAATATTGGTAACTCTTAATACAACTTTCCCTTTTAAAGGAGATGGCTGCAGTCGTTGTCAAAAATAAATTTTCAACAAGTGTTGAGATCGGATTCCACAAAGATTGAGGAGAGATTGAGGGAGAAAGTAATTATTCATATCAATTGTAAAACAAAGCTGGGGCAAGCTACTTGTTGCAATCAATGAGAGCGACTAGGGGTGTGCATTTGATGGGGCATCAACTTAATAGGGGTTGAGTGAAATGCCTTAGATTCGATTAGAGTATGGAGATAGTTGATTATGACTACACTCTATGTTTCTCAACTAAAAGAATATGTTTACTTTGGATTTTCTCAAACCCCAAAGCCAATCAACCAACCAATCAATAAAGTTTGAGGAAAGTTTAAGCTATCTTTAGCTTTAACGCTTTAATGGGTAAAATATGAGTCTTGACTATCTCTAGCTCAAGCCCAATCATCACACATCTAATTCCTCGCTATTGAATCCTCACCAAACACCTCACTTCTCTCTTTCAAGTAAAAGCAAGATAAGAAAACTAAATCAATGTTTGCAACCATCAATTATTGGATTAAAACTTGGAGGAAACAATAGATCCATGCTTACTACTAAAATCTAAGAACAATTCATCAACACTCAATCAAATTTAGACATCCATCATGCACACACACCCCTAGCAAGAAATTTAGCTACTCATAAGTAAAGAGACAAATTATACCAATAAGGAATTCCTCTAAATTCATCATATTAAGTAAGTAATTTCAAGCTTAAGGTATGCAAAAAATGAAGTTCTTGCCTAACGAGAAATGAAGAAAAAGAAGTAATTATACTCTACTTTCTATCTCTATGAACTTCTCTCTCCCAAAATTCAATTCTATGATTGTACACCTGGGGTAAAATAATCTGAAAATTCCTTTTGTATAGCTATCCGAAATTGCTCTTGAAAGCTTCTCAGGTATAATTGTGCAATTTCTGGATGATTTTGCCCTTAGCAGCAGTGGGGGTCACTTGCGCAGCACCTGCGTTTCGCAGGTGAGTTTCTGCGTTTCGTAGATCCTTCAGCAGGCTGAGGCAGTGTTCTGTGCAAGTCATCTGCGGTAGCAGTTGAAATGTTAATTAATAACCTCATCTGATCCTGTTGAGAGGTTCACTGGAGATCATAAATTATCGAAGAAACAACAAGATATTTCTTTTTTCCACATTACTCAAGACACTCCAGTCCCTAGTTGTCTTTCAGATAGCTTCACCTCCTTTACATCTTTGTGCATCAGTTCCTACTACTTCTCTAAGAAGGTCTACCATGGCTCTCTATCATATTTATGTTTTTTTTAACCTATCCTTTCTTTTCTCCTTCCTTTAAAACCTATCTTACAACCTTTTTGTCTTCCATTACTAAACTTGCTACCTTTGAAAAAGTTGCAAATTCAGCACAACAGTTGAATTCAAACAAAATTTTCACCAAACTAGAATACGATAAACTGTTTAATGTTTCAGATAATCAAATATTAGAGGGCACGGGATCGAACATGTCAAAGATTGATGGGAAGATTATTATATCTGGTTATAACAAGACCAACTATTTTCTTTGTTGTATAACATTTTACGTCTGTTCACGCATGCTCCAAAGGAGTTCTCATTATGAAGCAGAATTGCATGTGCTAAAGTATGGTAAGGTAGTTACAATCTGTGTTGCAGACCAAGCATCCTGCCTTTGTCAAGAAAACTAGTTACAGGGTATTGCATTAGATTAGAGAACTATTTAATCTTTTTAAAACCAAAGAAGCAGAGTATTTCATTTAAAAGTTCAAATGAAGTAGAATATAAGAGCATGGAAATAACTGGGGCAGAGTTGATTTGGTTGTTGAAAGAACTTGGGATGCATAATGAGTTGCCAATGGAGCTGTACTGTGATAACAAGATAATTTTGTAAATTGCTTCAAATACTATATATTATGAACACACGAATCACATAAAGAATGACTCACTTCATTAGTGAGAGACTACAACAAGATTTGATCAAAACTTGGTATGTTGTTGACAATAAGCAATTTGTAATACAACAGTGGTACTCCCTCCCTTTCAAAATAAGTGGTGCTTTTAGCTCATGCACACCCCTTAAGAATACTACTTATTCCTAGAAAGAAAAATATATTTTTACCCACTTATCCCTAATAATTATCTTTAAAAAGATGCAACTCTTTAATATTTTCTTGATTACATAAATCTCTTCATTTAAATAAGAGTAAGATTGGAAGAACATCATTAATATCTTCTTAATTAAGTGAAACACCACTTATTTTGAAACAAAATCAAAAGGCTAAAACATCACTTATTTTAAAACGAAGGAAGTATCTGATATCAATATTCTTGATCTTTCTCATCGCTTGTGAGTTACTCTATTATTCTAGCCATTTGTATTATTTGAAGTAGTTTCTTTGGCAATGTGAAATAGCAGAGCAATTTAGGCGGCAAGGGTGTGGAACTACACGAACAAATATTTTATGGACTCAAAATTAGTGCTATTACTAGATGGGCGTGGCCGTGCTATGCACTGGTGTAAAAAACTAGCTTCAAGAATGAGGCAAGGCCAGCCCTAAGTCTAAGTTGAAGTTATAGGGCTGGGAGGTATGAGTTGATCGGATGCAGGGAAGCCCCGGCGGCCGCTCAACTGTTCGAGCGCAATGCAGTGGTGTTGGTTCTGATTCGACAAAGGTAGAATGCCTGGTCGAAGGTCCAGTACAGTAGGTAGCAGGCGTGTTCGTTTTGGCTCCCGAGCGAGAACGATAAATAGGCGATGCACTATCCTTGCTGCTACGTACTTTTTCCTTGACTTGACAGATTCATTCAATTGAACCCACACTCAAAGGAGGACCACAAGCTCGGGGCTCAACGAAACAGAAAGTTTCAGCATATGTAATAAGAAGGTGCAAATAAAGGTATCTAATTGAACTTTAAAAATGGACCAGTAAATAACTCAATCATCTAAGATACTTCAAACATTTGTAATTTTATATTCTGATAATTTTAAAATTCATTCACATTGAAATCGCAAAACATTTCCTAGATCTTCCCTACGGAATCAACATCATGTTTCCTCAAGTAACATAGCAATTTCTTCACATCACCTCAGGTGTGTGATAGGAAAGAAGTAGTACTACCTCAAATATTTTTCAAATTTGCTTTGTGACGGCATAAACTGAGAAGAAAAAAATTCAATTAACCAACACTTCAAGGTTAAGTGTACCAATAAATATGAAAAATTTAAATGAGCAAGAATATTTATGTATATAACACATTATGTACGTTGATACCAAGCTAATAACAGAGAGGCTATCTCTTTATACATATTAGAGAAAGAGAGAGAAGTGAGTCAATATCAATTTGTTTAGCATTATATGGTCTGGACATTTCACAATCACGAGAGTGCATGTAGCAATCTCAATATTCTTTCGTTACTATGTCGTAAGACAAAACAAAAGACTAAAACAAAAGTCAGTGAACAATTCAAAAATTGCTTTAGTTTCAAACTGAAAATTCTGAACAAAATATATAGTGGAAGACCACATGCATTAGCAAATGATTCGTTAATAGTGATTCTGAATGATAAAGAGGCTTTTACAGAAAAAAAAAATCTGCATAAAAATTCTTAGGTATCTTATATAATATAATAAAATGAAATATTACTGATCTCCCTCCCAATTATAAATCAATGAGATATCAACAGTATTTGAAAGATTAGTTTACAAATAAATATGATGCTAGAACTAATCATTTCCCCAAGTATTGGTCTAGCAAAAGAAAACTAGTTGTAGTACTAAGAACATGTCGTAAGCAATTTTGAATTCCAGTTTAATTATGTTTTTGCCATTAATATAGACGTTTTGTTCCGTTGCTTGCATGAGGACTGCACTCTCTATAAAGGTCATGTTTGAGATCAAAATTTTGTCAGATTTTCTCCCTACTATTTGTAGGTAAAAAATACTACAATATTAATATAAACCAGGAATTAATACAACTTAATACAAACACTGTATCGTGGCAATTGTCCACTGTCTGAAAGCGATTTCAGCTCAACAGAGATGCAAATCGTTGTAGCCGGTCGCTCCCCAAGGTTCCACAGTTACTTCCAAATACGTGCACTCATGGCTGAAAGTTTGGAGCTTGCAAAAAATAATTGCCCAGAGAACTAAATAGCTAGGAAGAATAGATTTTTGAGATAATGAGAGGAAAAAATTGTAAATGATTTTAGTTCACAAATGATGTTCCTTAAATAGGCACATCATCTACGGTTTCATTCATCAGAAAAACCTAAGAAGCAAAAATGGAATAATGAAACATTATTCTTGCCAGCTTTAATGACAAAATTGTCATAAAAATATGTAACTTCAAATTTCTAAAAAGATAATATCTTTTCATTAACGTACCTACAAATTAAGAAACCGTCATTTCAATGAATGTGAACAATTTATCAAAAGAATATGATTTAGAAATGTTACGGATTTCATACTGTGAAGAGTTAAAATATGTAACTTATTGTTTATTTTGCTTTTATTTTGAATAATACCAACACTATTAACATAAAAAGCCAAAGCTACACTACAAGTTTTACTTGCCTAAATAGAGATTACAACAACTAATTAGTTAAATTCAATAAATTAAGTTTTCTTTCCGAAGAATCTAGATTCCTGGTCACGGCAATAACTTCCAGGATTTGATCAATCTGAGGGAGTAAAGGGCACCCGAAGTGTTCGTGTTCCACTATCTCATCGAGCTTCAAAGAAAATTCATTTATAATCAACTAATATAGTCATAGCTGATTAGAAACACATTATTTTTTTGCTTTATTTATTTGCTCCACTTTCAAGAAAATAAGAAAAGACATGACAATTCTCTTGATTGTTTGACAAGTTTTAAACCTCTTTGACTCGTCAATTAGTTCATCAATGCAGTTTACACATTTATGCCCCACAGATATTAAGGTTCTGTTTGGCCATGCGAGATGAAAACATGATATGAAATTATATGAGATGAAGTTTGAAGTTTTGTTTGGACATGCAATTTGAGATTTTTAAGTTGTATTTTTTCCTCATAAACATAAGAACTCCATAAGTTGTAAAACCTAGTCAAATTGCCCAAATTCTAATACAATCTTATCAAAAGGGTAAAAATTTATAATAAAGTATAATACACTATCACAAAGTCATTCTAAAAAAAATACAACTTAAGAATCGAACTTTAGTTCAATAAAAAGTAAAATTAAACGTGAGTTTTAGTAAAATATTCTTTAAGATAATCCTCTCACATAGTACGAACAAAGGTTGACAAACTATTTATGTCCAATATAATAATTGGCAAAGGCTATTTACATTTATTAAATAAATGGTTGGTCATTAGCGGCTTTCCTCGTACCGGCAACATCGCTAGCTTGTCTCATCTGCTTCTCCGTATTGAACAGTGTCTCCAATTTCCCATCACCTTCTTGAAATTGAGCAAAAAAGTCCATTCAATACGTCGAAACGAGATTTGAATCGAATGAAAAAAATAGAGAAATTCAATAGGAGAATAGTAGATTACCATTTTGAATTCGAATTCAGGAACTCGACTGAGATCGTTGTGAAACCTTAAGAGAGAGAAAGTGAGAGTATACAGTGTTGAAGACGGTCTATTTTACTACTGTTTGAGTCTATGTTGCTTTTGTATTTTTCTTTGTTTACTTCTTTCTCTTTTATTTTAATTTTTCTTTTAGGTCTCTATCAATTTGATTAAGGAAACCATGTTTTGTAATTTGATTTAATTTATTATGTTATTTTTAATATTCTTTATGTGTTTGACTAGCTCTATAGATTAATAATGGAATGATCTATCTTCTTTTAGTTTAATCTCTATTGAAGGAATTTAGGCTTAGAAAAATGGTGGGAGGTAATAACTAAAAAAATGGGGAAGAAGAAGAGAAAGATAAAATAAAAATTGGTTAAATAAGCTCTCACGCGCTATTAATGAATCTATTACTCTCACTATGCCATGTCAGCAAAAAGTGTCAAAATAATATAGTGGAACCTTACATGTGGTGTTTAAAATGAATAATGCCTAGTTGAGATGTCTAAGTGAAAATTGATGTCAACTTTAGGGGGTCGTCAATGAATTACGCCGACAAACAAGTTTATTAGCCATAAAGAAGTCACATTTACCAAAACACCCTTCTTCCTTCAAAAGGACTCACTCTTATTAACTAGTTAAACTAAATGAATTTATTATGAAATAGAGACTACAGTAAATCAAATAAAAGTACATAGAGAGAGCTCATAGATCATTCAACTTCAAACTGATGCACAGATGAATTGAATCAAATTTCTATTTATAAAAGCAAAAAAAAAAAGCAGCTATGAGGCTTTTCAAGAAGCAGTTGTAAGGCTTTTTAGAAGTTGCTTGCAAGATGCATGCTTGAGCTACTTGCTACCTGTCGGCTTAAGCTACTTGCAAGCTTACTTGATTGCAAGCCTAAGGAAGCTGTTGCAAGGCTTTCCTTGAAGCTACTTGCAAGTTGTCTACTTGAGCTATTTGCAACCTGTTTTTTTAAACTACTTGTAAGCTACCTACTTGATTTCAAGCTTATCTAGTAAATAGTGTAATGGATATTCATAATATGGTGTATTTATAACACTCCCCTTGAATGTTCATTAATATAAAATATTCCTCGTTAGAGCCTTACTAGGAAAGACCCAATGTAAAAAAATTCTAGTGAAGAAAAAAAAATACACATATCTAGTAATATACATTACTAGTTGGCTCATTAAAAACCTTACTAGAAAAACTCAATGGGATAAAACTTTAGTTATGAAAAAAAGAGTGCAATATGTATTTTACTCCCCCTGATGAAGACTATAATTAAGATGTTCAAGTCTTCGCATTCCAATATCAGGTATCATCTTCTCAAGAGTTGAAGTTGGTAAGAAATTGGTGAATAAATCTGCATGATTATCATTTGAACGAATTTGTGTACATTAATATTACCATTCTTCTAGAGATCATGTGTGAAAAATAATTTTAATGGACTATGTTTCCTTCTGTCTCCTTTTATGAAGACTCTCTTTAATTGGGTTATGTATGCAACATTATCTTAATATATGTCTGTGGATATTTTGATATCACACTCCAATCCACATCTTACTTTAATAAAATGTATCACTGATTTCAAATTTTGGTATCACACTCCAATCCACATCTTCCTTTAATAAAATGTATCACTAATTTCAACTATGCAATTCTCTACTTGATGTGTGAATAACTATTATCTCAGCATGATTTGAAAAAATAGCAATAATAGACTACTTTGTAGATTTTTATGATATAGTAGTACCTCTGTATATAAATAAATAGGTTGTTTGAGATCGAGCTTTATATGGATTGGATAAATAACCTGCATCTACATGACTAGTAATATCTGCATTGCCTTTTTGGCATAAAAAACCCATATCAATATTTTTTTATAGATATCACAATTGTCACACCCCAAAACTGAGGTATGGCGCGACTAGAACTCGATTCCTAAGTGATCGAGAAGCCGGCTATATAGTGTTTGAACTTCAATCCTTAAGCCAATAAGGACACCTGTCATAGCCAATTATAAAATAAAAATGGACAGGCCAGATCTCAATAACCATAACAAAGATAGTATGCTGACAAGGCTACAATAGAAATTGAAATAAATTGTGAAAGGCCAGTTAGGCCACAAACTGAACTGAAACTATACAACTGAACAACTAGTCCACAAAAGCCTCTAAAAGAGTAAATAATACCGAATGCACGGGACAAGGCCCCGGCCTACCTATATATACATCAAAACTCAGAATAACCAAATCAACATAGATCTCCTGAAAGAAAAGAGCATTGCAACTCTACGCTGGATCTGAGCTCCTACTGTAATTGTCGATCCACGCTCCTGTCTATACCTGCAACACGATTGCAGGGGTCTCCAGGCGAAGGGACGTTAGTACAAAGAAATACATTAGTATGTAAGACTGAAAATTATAAATAAAATAATGTCAAAGATAACTAAACCAGATAAAGGAATAGCAACAACCTGACACTATGGAACCTGTCAACATAAATAATGGAAAATAACGGTTGAACATAACTCAAAAGATAGGGTAGATAGAGATACTCTATAACTCTGTAACTAACTATCATATATGTAGACTTTGTGCATGAATATGACATATTTGACTCATATGCCAATATTTTCAATACTTGAAATGGAGTTTATGAGAATCGACTCAATGGATACCTGATACTTGGACCAGGATTTAAATATAGCTGTCTGATACTCGAACCAGGACTTTAAGAGTTACCTAATACTTGGATTAGGACTTTATATGGCCGACTTGATACTTGGACCAGAATTTTCATATATATTCCTTCGCACATTCAACCATCTGATACTCAGACCAGAGAGGGCATGTGGCATCGCTCCCGTGGCATCACATAATTAGCCATCTGGTACTCGGACCAGAGAGGGCATGCAGTAATCAATGCAAATCATGCCAATGAGCAATCTGATACTGAGAC
>JACEIK010001080.1:254520-266091 GCA_018107945.1 Datura stramonium
ATATATTTGACTCAGATAACGGGTCCAACTTGGAGGACTAACTGAACAATGCAAAGTAACTGACTCAAATAACGGGTCCAACTCGGAGAACCAACTGAACATTATACCCCTAGCAACTGACAAAAGGGGACATAAGACATAACTTGACTTAGAAGCTTAACATGAACATGAGACTCGAGAAACGTGACACTTGACCTTGCTTACGTGTTCTTAAAATCAAATATGGATACTTAGACCAAACTTTGGAATATTTGAACTCCATATGAATACTTGGATTCAACTTAGAAATCTTATACTCAAATTAAACTTAAATGGAAGTACTCAGACTCAATTATGGATACTTAGCGTCAACGTTTGCTACTTTAGCACACGGTAATTCAATAACTTTTCAAGAGCTTAAGGAATAGGAGTTATGGAATACCTCTTAAGAGTTAATAACTCCAAAATGTATATAGATAAATATAGGTGACCGTGTTAAGAAAATGCTGCGTTGCTACCCTCATTTACCCTTACTAGCTAGACATTCATTCTTAGCGTATGTTATTCTTACTTTATCGTCTTAACTTTATTTCTAATTTCAGAAAATGACCAAAACCTCATACATGATTAACATAATATATATGACATAATGTAAAGGACCAGATAACAATGCTCACACTGAGGGGTCTCCAACTCGATGTACAACTACGACAATAATCGACACAACATTATACTTTAAGCGCCTTATTGTCCTAGATATAATCTCAACATTTAGCCTCAATCAAACATGAAACGTTATCTTAAATGGAGCTTAACATACTGCCTCAATACATGCAAAAGGTTTTCTGGCTCATTCCACTCACAATGCATGAATCGTTCTTGAAAGAATGACGAACGGGGCGCCTTACATACCTTTTTCCGATGAACTTTTCTTTAGACGATTTTCTATTTCAATGACAATCCATCAACCTCATTAATTCCTTGGATTTATAGACCAACAATAATATTAATCTGTAGCATAAAATTCATCCCAAAATAACTTACCAAAGGCAGTCACAATAGCAATAACAATACACGGCAACATCAACAACATTTAGCCATTTTCTCTACTTGTTTCCATTAGCTTTTGAGGGAATAAGAGGAAAAATTACCTAACTTTTGCTGTAGTATTTTCCCTCAATATGAGGTATATTTTCATCCAAAGAAACTACCAAAAATCCTAGAAAAAATTGTGCAAGAACTCGGCTCAAAACAGTTCAATCGGCAGCTCACTTAGCTGCCAAATTTTAGCTTTTTACTTGCAAGTTGAGGGACCTAAAGAGGTTAAAATTCTTAACTTTTTTTCTTGGCTTTAATACTTATTCAAAGGTTGACATATAAGAAGTATAACTAGCTCTTAAAATGCAGCAAATCACCTCCAAATCATAGCCCAAAACCAGCTCAAAAACAGTCTCTAACTCACCTTGCACACTTGGGAACCAACTCTCAAGTTGTCTTGTGTTTGTATGGAGTTTATCTTGATGTTTACTCTTCAATTTTCCTTGTCTTAGCTACTGAAAATGAGAGAGAAATAGAATTCTTAGCAATCAGGCTGAATTGGGTTAGGATGGAAATATTTTCCACAAGTAAAAATCTGATTTTTAAGTAAGTAAGATGGTGGAGGCGCTAAGACGTCACGCTCACATCACTACTTGGGAGTACTTCGGTAAAATATTCATACTTTCTTACTCCAAACTCTGATTGAGCGATTTGATATTATGAAAATTAGACTCAAATATATTTAATTTGATAAGTCGTGGGGCTTCTAATTTATTATATATTGAGAGATATGATCGTTTAAAATTGACTCTTACTTATGAACTTCATGTACTCTTCGTTTTTCACTTCGTACATATTTTCCTCCTCATCGACGATCAATATACAATCCATAATTCTCTTAACATAGCATATATCAAATAATCATTAAAAAAAAATTTGGGGTGTAATATTGATAACGCTTAAACTCACACTCCTGATAAAGCATGAAGTGAACGTTGTCAATAAAGAACCTAACAAAGGTTGGGGTCGATCTCACAGGGAATATGGAAAGATATAGAATAATGCAGGTATTTAAGCTTTTAGGTATCAAAAAAGGGGGAGGGGGGTTATAGAAAACAGTTATAAAATAAGATTGAAAGTCGGTTGTTGTTTATCAAGATTTGCAATTAACTAGGGTAAGTATTCCCCATGAGTTCATAACTACTTCGGGTTTATACTCGTAATCTATCCCAATGCTTACTTGTAGAACTGATAACTAGAGTTCATCCAAACGACTGGTTTGTCCCTATTGGATGACAATATCAATCACCGGATTAGGTCTCATGAGCGATTTCAATTCAACCGTAATGAACTCATTCCAAATTAACTATCTTGCGTCCGCAGCTCAAGTCATACAATAACCATAAAGATCAAGACTTTGTTGTAATTCTCTTTTCCTAATCTCTATTTCTCTATGCTCAAGCAAGTAAAGAATTCGGGCAAGTCTCAACGTTGCGCTTCATTAAGAAACATTAAAGATGAAGAGAATACAATACAAGTGTTTAGCATTGATTTCGAACCACTTTATGTAACCCTAGTTCGTTAATCCACCATAGTTTCCACAACCCTAGTTGTGGAGATTTTAGCCTCTCATAATTGCAAGATTATTATTAGTATTCATAGACAAACACATAATTGAATACTTAAAATGATGATCGAAAGAAACCCTGCTTTGAGTATTGCAAGAATTGATGTTGAATAATCCAAGAACAAAGAAAAATCAAATCAAGAAATCTCTAAGACTTGAATTATAATTCACAACAACTTGTCTCTCTAATTGCGTCTAAATTTCTCTTTAATTCACAACAACTTGTCTCTCTAATTGAGAGTCTCCATAGTGAGCTTACTGGCTGAAACCATTCCTCCCTGAGACAAAGGCAAATTACCCCTGGAGGATGGTGACAAGATAGATGAGGATGACCTGGATGTGTAGGCCGACATACCAGCAAAAGAGGTTGCACAGAACCAGGAGGTAAAGGAGAGGTTGCTATTGGATAAGAAGTTTAGACCGCACATTGACCCAAAGGCCAATGCCTCCATAGTTGTTGTTCCTACCAACCAGGCGGTCATCCCTACACACATAGAGTCCCATAAGGACTAGTGCATAAAGTGCGCCTCAGGGAGTTCTAAACTCTTGCTCTTTTGTTTTAACACTTTTGATGCACTAGGGACACTACATGTTTTTGTGTTGGGGTGGACATATCTTATATGAGAAGGTGCATGTAGATGCGTTGTGATATTTGCTTAGTGATAAGGGTATGTAGAAATAGTGTCGTGGAGTTGTCATAGCATCCTCCCGGGTTTCTTAGTCGTGGCTCTTTCCCAAGAGATTTAATTTTTATTTAATCTGGCATAGTTAGGTAGAAGAGTCATAGTGACTGGTCCCGATGATAGATTGCTAGGCGATATTCTTAAGGGAATCAGTCTAAGTCTGTGTCATTGACTTAGGTGGTGGTGACAAATCAACTTAAAGCATGCATATGTGTTATTTGTGAATAAATACCCCCCCCCCCCCACACACACACACACTTCAAAATTTTTGCTACAACTGTTAAGCATTGACATATAAGACTCTATTTTTGACATGTACATTGAAAATTGTAGCATAGATTACCTATTTGGGAGTAAAATAAATAGTTTGTTTGATATCCTTGTGCCAACATGTGGTGAGAAAAGTAGTTGTGTTCACTTTTCATGTTTGTATTCTAGAACTTGTCTGGTTAGTCATGCCATAACTTAGGAAATATTGGGTTGCAGAGATGAACTTAGTCCATCTTTGTCTAAAAAGCCCTATTTTTCTATATGAACCTACCAAATGATAAATATATCCCTAGTCTCCCCCTTTTGAGCCTATTGCCCTTTTTCTTGGTTAGCCATAGTTAAATCAAAACCTATGTCTTAACTGATCCTATTCTACACACATCCTTCCTTGACACTAAGAAAGAATATGAGGTACAAAAATAACGTTAGTTGAGGGTGAAGAAAAAAATAAGGCAAATGTGAAAATCTATATCAAAACCATAACCCGAAGGAAAATGTACAAGGATCAAGCAAAAGAAAAAGAGAGAAAAAGAAAAACAAAAGAAAAACGAAGAAGTAAAAAGAGGAAAAAGGAAAAGCTTACAAAATGTATTTTTGAGGGCACGTGGATAAAAACGGTTGAATGGATTACTTCTCAAGATAGGTGTCTTGCATAAATCAGTGGACTAAATTGAAACAATGTCCGAAATAGAAATTGCATAGTCAGTATTGACAGTTTTGAGAACTACAATTTTTAATGTGATAGAGGGGTGATTGGCTTGAAAAATGAATGTTGGTAGTTATCTGTTAAAACCATCATAGACATTGCATTTTGTGAGACCGGAATAATAGAATAGAGTAGATGTTCTTATTTTAGCTGCTTGAGGACAAGTAAAGACTTTAAGTTGGGGGTATTGATGTGTCTGATTTTACGACACATTTATACCTTTTTCATATGTTTTTGCATGCCTTTAAGTGCTTTTATAAGTTATTTCTAATGCTATAATGTTGTGTTTCAGGAATTCGGATCAAAATATAAAATACTGCACAAAATCGGAGAAATCTACACAAATGCACAACATATAGACCGCGGATGAATTCTGTAGTTCGTCTGTTAAATCGTAGATGAACTTCAAAGGGGCATGCAGTTAGACTGAAAAATTGGCTAAGTCTGAAAAAAGTACGATATCAGTTACGGGCTGTAGAATCAATCTATGAATCGTAAATGAAACCAAGAGTCAGATTCAGAGAAGTTGCAACTTGGAGTTCAACAGGCAAAATGCAAATACGGTCCGTAAGTTGAAAGTACGGTACCGAAGAATGAAGTACAGTGGAGGCTAGCTGAGACCAGAAGAATTTTACGAAGAGATTCTGCAGATCGTATGTGGATTTTACAGTCCGCAGATCATTTACAGCCACTGATAGTTAGGAAGAGAAAATCATTTGTAGCCACGTTCTATGGTTCGTAAGTCATACATAGTTAGTTTCAAGTAGGCTTAGGATTTGAATTCCTAACTCAATATAAATAGATTTTATAGGTCTTTTGAAAATAGTTATCGCACGATATAGTACATTTACAGCTTGTGGAGAATTTTAGATGTAATTTCTTGGAGTTTTAATAAATTAATTTGGTGATTGCAAATACCAATTCATTAATTAATCCTCATTTTTCATTAGCGGTTGGTGGTTCCAAACATCAATTCATGCCAATTAATTCTAATTATACTTGAGAAGGTTGTTTAGGGTTTGAAAGGATTAATTAACAAGAACTCAAGGTGTTAACCCTTGTTTAAAAAATTCACTTAGGAATAAGTTGAATTTAATTGGCAGAAAATAATCGGTTTTATTTAACTCATATTTATTCGGAAGAATTAAATAAGAGAAGCATTACTTAATTATTGGAAAACATTAAGTGATCGTTTAGAGATTATATTTATATGAATGCAAAGTCGTTATCGGTGTCTTGATTGATAAACTTAGGTGGAGCAGCCCATAACGAGAACACAACCTTGATTCTTTCATTGACTGATTACAAACAAATCAATTTTAAAATATTATTTAGTTAAAATTTAAATAAATTTCAACCTTATTGGAATAGTATCTTATGACAAAAAATTAAGTATTTACTCAATCCAGTAAACACCTATTCTCTGTGGGATTCTACTCCAACCTTGTTGGGTTACTATATTTGCATACGACCATTTTATATCATATTTAGGTGTAAATTTGAGCGTATTACTTGTCTTGGAACCGCTCTGATAAACTAGCTATTACAAACTAAAGAATTATATGGATAAAACTTATTAAGAATAGGTTCTTTATTGCAGCAGCATATTCTTTTTCGATACTCTTCATGTAGAACTGAGAACACTCTAAGGACTTTGTCTTTAGGTGCGGTCAAACTCCAAAGTTTGGTTGATGTGTTGTATATATAGGAGTAAGTCGTCGCCTTCCAATTCTCTCACCCAAGTTAGATTGGTTCAAGACTTTCCAATTATCCAATCCTTATTTGACATGATCTTCCTCATGTTGACACGCATGGGGTTTTTTGTCTCCTTCTTTGAAACTAATTTTATGTATAAGTTTATGGTAAATTTTCTTGTATAACTTTTTAATTTCTTGTAGAGTTACAAATTTTTCATATTGCAATACTTCTTGGAAATATGGTGCACACATATACAGTTTAAATCTTCTCTCTTAGATAGTCTCTCCCTCTACTAAATCTTCTCTCTTCGATAGTCTCTTTCTCTACTAAAAATTACAGGTTTTCTAATGAGTTCCTTTGACTGAGTTGCTTTGTGTGCCTCTTCTATTTGGAGATCTGTGAGGAGCTGGTTCTTGATACTTCTATATTTCTTCTTCAGCATTTGATTTCACTTGCACACAATTTGTTAATCATCAAAACTACAACATAGCTTCATAAATCTTGAATGTAGATTCAGAGACGTGTTTTAACATTTCCACTCTACTAGAGGCCTTAAGTAAAAAGACCCTACCTCCAAGTCTTTTCATATAGGTTGTTGAAGCTCTCGCCAAACTCTTAGTCACATTATTGACAAAGAAGGCTACAAAGGTTTCTATATGCATCAGAATGAGCCTCAACTCAATCATTTATGCTATGCAGATGACATTGTGATTTTCACTTCTAGGGATAAAGGTTCTATCAAGATGATTATGAAAAAGCTTCATCGGTATGAAGCTGTTTCTAGGCAAGAACTTAGCCAAGAGAAGAGTTTCTTCATTACAGCTACTCACACCTCAGAAAGAAGGAGAAATATGATTAAAAGAATTACTGTGTTCTAACATTAGTGCTTCCCTTTCAAGTATTTGGGATGTCTTATTTATCCAGGCAGGAAAAAGATCATGTACTTTACAGATGTAGCTAAATCAGTAATCAATAAGATCAGTAGTAACAAGGAAAGTTTCCTTCATTTGGGGGTAGGGCCACTCTCACTAAGCATGTGTCCCAATCTCATATTATTTATACTATGATTGTAGTGTTCCCTCTTAAGATTGTTTTAAAGCAATTAGAAAGCTACTTTTATAACTTTTTGGGGGGGTCAAACAGAAGACAAGAAAAGTAATCACTGCAACTCCTGGAAAAGGCTTTGGTATCCAACTGATGAAGAGGGAGCAAGTTTCAAAAGACTTCAAGATATGTGTAAATCTTTTAGATCCAAAAGGTGATAAAGATTCAGAGAAGATGATAATCTCTGGTGTATGTTCTTAAAAGTTAAATACTGTCAAAGAATCCATCCTACTAAGATAATTTCTCAATTATGTCACTCAGCTGCTTGAAAATATGTATGATCAGGACTACAGTAGAAAATGAAATTCTTTGGAAGATAAATGAGGGCAACTTTTCCTTTGGTATGACCATTGGATAGGACAGGGACCTATTGCAGACAATGTGAAATTAAATGGGAGATTTGAGAACCTGAAAGCTGAAGATTGTATTATAAACCACAATTGGGATATGGATTTCATCATAACCATTGTCCTTAACCAAGTGGATCAGATTATTTCTGCCATTCCTATTGGTAACATAGATCATAAAGACAAGGCCATTTGAGATCTCACTTCCTCTGGTGCCTTTTCATGCAATTCCTCCTGAGAGCATTTGAGAGAAAAGGTTAAATGGAGAGGTTGGAAAGAGATTTGGATGAAAGACATCCCCAACAAGATGTCTCTATGTGTTTGGTGTCTTCTTAAAAGACTGGTTCCTACTAATGATAATATTAGTAGGAAGTTCGATCCAGTTGTGGACACAAAATGCAATTGTTGTATAATTTCTATATATGAAACTATACAACATGTTTTTCTTATAAGAGAGGTTGCTATTAATGTTTGGAAATTTTTTGCAGGTTCTCTTGGAGTGCACTCGGGTGGACACAATATTGTTATCAGATTACATACATAGTACGTGATTAGATGTAGTACAACCTCCTAAGGCAGCTCACTAAAGCTATTCCTATTTTCATTCTTTGGAATTGTGGAAAGCAAGACGCGCAATTAGGTATGAACACAGAAGAACTACTACAACAAGAATTATCAGTGAAGTAATTTTTCATGTCAAAGTGTACTTAAAGATAAAGGGAATTCATATTGATTTTATTTGGGGTTAGAGTTGGAGGGCTTGTATATGTTTTTGCTAAATCTCTGAAGTTCTGCATTAACAATTGTGCTAAAGTGAAAGTTGTTTCTTATGTTGTCAATTGTTGTATTCTTATGAAGAGGGAGAATGTTATTCTGGAACTTGACTCTCAACTGGTAGTTCATATGCTATAAGGTAAAATTATCACTCCTTGGAGGCTGAATCATGTCATTCAGTCCATGAAAAGGGGGATGTTGAAACATAACATCACTGCGCTGATGTATTGGTTAAGTATGGAGCGACTCCGTAGAACTTCAATATATCATGATGTATAGCTACTTAATTTATAACATGGAGGTTACCTCCTACCTCTTCTTTTTGGTAAATATTAGGACCCTAGGCGTAATATTAACATTAGGGCACAAACTTTATAACTGCGACTGGAACACAATTTCCACGTAGTTAATGCCCCATTCACAAGTAGAATTTGACGAGGATAGAACCTATATACCTCTTTTTCATGTCTTCATTTTATGGATATTAATATACGAGTTAAGGGTCAATGCCACACCCTCAAACCCATGTAGGATAACATAACCTATACGTGGAAATGGCTTATTCTAAAAAAAAATTAAAAAAAAATAAAAAGAGATGAATATGCAGCGGTATACACTAGCGGCGACCAAAAAACACCGTCCCTTTTTCAGGTCAAGCCTACTATTTATTTTAGAAGAATCAGCAAACCCTCTCTCACGTCAAACTGAATATGTCAATCATTAAGAGAGTCGAGCATCAGCCAAATATTACTTTTGGATGGTGTACAATTGCGACAACGCAGCAGAGGCAACGAGTTCTGAAAAAGAAAGAATTAGACGAGCATTTCATGAAGCTTGCAGGTATAACAGGTTTGTATACAAAGTGCAGCATGCTATCCACCCTTGGGAGGAAAATATAACAAGATAACATCGATTATATGGATAGAAATTGGTTTGCTCATCAAAGGTTTCCTATTCCTAGTGTCAGGCTTCGGCCTTGATGATGTGAACTTTGCTGGAACTCAAGCAAATAAGTACGAGGATCTGTGACACTTTGTTAAATAAAAATTCCCATAGGAGAACTCTACGAGGAAAAAATGTTGGAGTAAACATCTACGCCTAAGATATGAACATGTCTCTAAGCTAGTATACAAATAAAGTACAATACAAAAGAAAGGGAGAGGGAAGGGGCATAGAGAAACTTCAAAAAAAAAAAAAGAAGAAGAAGAAAGAAAGAGCTAGAAGCTAAAAGGCCATTATATACAGCAACTCCTCAGCTAACCATGTTTTGCATATCCACTTGTTTCCTCTGCAACTGTCTCCCAAACATTTGCCATCTTTTCTGCATATCCTGCCTGGTAAAACCCAAGATATTACTTTCTCGTATAAATCTTTTCGAGGGAATTGAAGAAACAAGTAAAGGGCTAACTCTTGCTGGAAAGGAAAATCATTAGTAATATTTCAACTGAAAACAGCAATAGCAGAACATTTGATCCAGTTCACAGGTGACATACCTTACCTAAGAAAATTTTAAAGGTCACCTAAAGTTCAATCTATGCCCGACCAAAGATTTTACCTTGTCACAAGAAAGTTCAAGCTGTATTATGTTTCTATGTCCCAGAAATGAATGGATCACAACAATCTGAAGCTAATCATTCTAATACAGATTGCTCAAACCGGAAAGCCGACGACAGAAAAAACAAATAACAAGGACAGAGGAAGATCATAAATTTGTTTGAGTTGAGTTAATAATGTATGTTAGCCTTCAGTTAAGCACAACACCGATTACCATGTAATCATTATTATAAGCATTTCTTTTCAACTTCTCCCCAAAGATGGCAAAAACAACTGATTCCCAATATGTATACCATTCTCTCTCACACTTAATCCAGATTTAAGGGTCTCAGTTCTGCTATAGAATCCGGTGCTACAGAATGAATCTAATCACCATCCAGTCAAACAATATGGCTTTAATGAAGCAAAGGACTTAAAGTAGTTCAATGAAGCTGGCAAAAGAAATTAAAAGAGTGGATCAACCTCCTCAATGCCTTAACTTACTGAAAACTAGAATAAACATCAAAAGCAACTCCATTGATTGGCAGTAAGGTCCCGAATTTCTAAGATGGACACAATTGCTACATGCATAGGAAGTCTCCAAGTTATTCACATGCTTGTATTCCAAATCATATAGTGGATTAGAATTCACAATGATGCACCCTAAAAACTAACTGATAATTATTATCATATCCAGTAGAGAGTAATTAGAAATGGCTGAAAGAGCCCAGAAGAAAAAATATTGAAAGTATACTGTTGACTTCCTTAAAGATGATCATTCGACCTAATGAAAACACACAATGCAGAAAACAATTGCATCAACATTTCACATGATTTCAAGTACAAATTTCCTGATATTATCACAAAATATTTTGTGTCTCTAGTTCCTGTGCTCATAGCTTCTGAAACCCACAGAAACAGACCCAAGATCCCACATTTGCACTTAATTGATTATCAATCTTCCATCTTCCACTTCCAGCCATATAAACCAAATAACCAGCAGCATTTCAAGCAATTATCAGTCTCAACAGTTGTTAATTTGTAGAAAGTCAGTTCGTAGATACTAGATACTTTAGCCTTTATTCTTTTTGGGACAACAATTGCACTGCAAAACCCACAGAAAACTCTTTAAATTGTGATGTGCCACTCAACCCTAATGTTGGGCATAGCACAACACTCATCATCTATAGTCCATAAGTTATGCCTCACTAAACCTTGAGTTTCAAGGAGTTAAATCTATGTAAACTCCTCAGCGATGTCCACTCTGTGCACCGGGAAACAGGAAACAACAATCTATCTGTGAACCTTGTCTCAAACCATGTATTGACTTGCCCATTGAGACACGATAAGAGAGAAAAAGAGACAAGAGGCACCCAAACAATTTCATTCCACGAGGCAATAAAGAAATGACTGAAGATTACAACATGTTCCCGAACCCCTCTTTGTATATGTACTGTTTCCTTTATCAGCTCTTTCTCAGCTTCCCCTCGTCATTTACCCATTCAACACAATTTTTCTGTATTCAACTAGGAAATTAACAAACTCAGTTTGCCTATAGCAATGAAATAAGATGGAGCGGGAAGAAGGAAAACTGTTCTCCCTGAGTTTCCATGTTGCGGAAGAGATTAGGGAGGATACCATTATTAGTTGTTCATGAAAACCTAAGGAATAAGAGCCAGATCTAACAAAAGCAACAGTGAAGACCTAAAATCATTTTTGTGACAGGAAAAAATATAGCTGTTAGATGACTACTCTGGCTGTACAGTTGGTATATTCTGATATCCTCCGCAGCGTAGTTATTTTCCTACAACT
>JACEIK010001081.1:3557-90091 GCA_018107945.1 Datura stramonium
CCAAGGATGATGTAAGAGTCTTTGAGCGAAGATATTAACGTGGTAGCCAATTTTGGCTGACCACCAACACATCCTTTTGGAAATAAAAATAAAAATAAATAAATAAATCAAAATTTTGAGGTATTATGACCGAGCTTTGGTTTCTGAGCTGCCTATATATCTCGGGTTCCACGAGAAATCAGGTCATCTGTAGTTCAAGAAGCAAAAGTCGTCGCAAATTGAAACACCTTCCAAAATTTGCCCCAGTGTTGAATTATAACGACACTAGGTTCTTTGTGAAGGAAAATAGAGAGATTTTGTCACGAATAGAGTGAGTACAGTCGTGCTCGAACTTGAGTTACCTATATATTTCTAAAGAAAATGAAATCAAGCCGGATGTGATTAAAAACAGAGGATTATGGTGAATTTTGAGGAGGTCCTCAAAATTTTGCCCCAGTGTCGGATTTATGTTTGACACTAGTATCATGAAGGAGATTAAGAAGAACTCTATGAAATTACGGTAGCTGAATTCAGGACGACGAAAATTTCTGGAATGAAGCGTACTTTCACAGCCTCCTAATTATAGATGTGATGCGCAACACAACCATAAGCGGGACTCTGCTAGGTGCATCTCACGCCTTTCAAGATCACGCTGAATTAGATGTGATTAGACCCTCGAAACTTTTCAGCGTCGCGTCATATGCACTCTGGGAGGCACAGAAGGAAAAGCGAGAATTGAGAATCTAAAAATAGATGTACACTAACTTTTGGAAGCACCGTGATAGATTATGAGAATTGGAGAAGGAGCGCTAGCCTTTGACTCTGGCTTGTGAGTTTGGTATTCCTCGCCAAGCGATGCCTCAATCGTTGCTTAGAGATAGTTCCACGTTGTAATGTGTTGACCTGCAAATGCTGAAAACTGCAAAGATACTTGTGCGACTCAAAGTTTTAAATAGATAATAATAATAGTAATGTAAAAGAGTAGATAGTGTAGCCAAACAGGTATTGCAAACTCTGATTTGCGGAGTTGCTCCTCATAAGCATAAACTGTTGTAACTGAAAGATCTATGTTACGTTGGGTAACTGTAGTGTAAGCTTCGGCTGGAGAAACAACTTGTAGTGTAGCCTCGGCTGGCGAGGTGAACTTGTAGTAAAAAGCCTCCGTCTGGCGGGGAAACTATGATGTAGAAAGGCCTCTGGATGGCGGGGCAACTGTAAATGTAAAATTCTCCAACTGGCGGGCCAACTGTAAATGTAAAAGGCCTCCAACTGGAGAGGCAATGGCAAAGCAACTTGTAAACACTTTGGATGGAGAAGAAGCTAGTAATGTAAAAGCTTTAGTTGGTGAAGCAACTTGTAATGTAAAAACTTTAATCGGCGAAATGATGGTATAACTTGAAACAAACTTCTGATTGGCGGAGCCTTGAAAGTACTGAAATAAAACATCTGATATGCGGGGTGCGAGAGTGTTACTGTAATAAAATCACTGATCGGCCAAGCCTTGGTAGTACTGAAATAAAATCTCCGATTGGTGGAGTATAGGAGCATTGCTGAAACAAAATTACTGATTGGCGGAGCTTTGACAATACTGAAATAAAATCTCCGATTGGCGGAGTATGAGATTGTTGCTGAAATAAAACTTCTGATTGGCCCTGTTGTTGATGAAGTTAGACGGCAGTCCCCGATTGATGGAGTTATTCGACGCAGTTAAACGACATTCTCCGATTGGCGGAGTTATTCATCGCAGTTAAACGGTAGTCTTTGATCGGCGGAGTTATTCAATGTAGTTAGACGACAATCTCCGATTGGTGGAGTTATTCGACGTACTCAACTAGTAATCTCCAATTGGCGGAGTCATTGGCGGATTTAGATGGTAGCTCCAGTTGGCGGAGTTACTTTTATAGAACCAAACTATCCTATTTTGTCCTACGAGGGCCCTCTAACTTCGGTATTTTGATTCGGATCCAGAAAGTACCTACAAGATTTAGGTAAAACATTCGAAGATGCGAGAGTTGGTATGAGATATTTAAAAGTAAGGTAGAGGAAGAGTATTTTGGCTTATTGTTGTAGAAAGCTGAGTGATGTCTTTGATCCTGCTTGGGAGCTTGTCCTGATGTTGTTTTTCCAAACTCCTGTTTTCCTGCATTCAAAGAAAAATGCTTAGTTTGGGAAGGGTTTTGATTTGTGTTGATTGCACTCCTTGGCTTCGTCACTGGAATCCTTCGATCTTCTTCGGCTGCATGTGATCCCTGTCTAGAGACTTGGTAGGTGGAAAAGTAGATAAGTGTTTTGAGAAATATGTTGCATTTCGAAAAATCAACTTTTCCTTTGTTGGGTTTTTTATTTTAAAAATAATGAGTATATCACGTATATATTACGTATGCATAAGTAGTTCTCTATCGCTTTTAGACTATGACATGTTCCAGAACCCGTTGAGCTTTTTCGTATAGCCAACCATGAACCCGACTGCCTCTTCAATGTCACTTTGTATTGTTGTTGGTATGCCTTCAACTCTTTCTCTGATGCTACAATGATGCTAGATCATTCATGCTCTGAGGTTTTGTTACCAAATAAAGGGATTTTCCTATGGATATGACCGAACCATTTCAGGTTGCCTATGTATCCACAATAGGAATCAGGTATGCACGTAGTTCGAAGGTATATAAAATATAGAAACATGCAATGCATCAACCGATCCTGACTCAAGCTGCCTATGTATCCCAACGGAATCAGGCCATAACGTAGTTCGTGTATAATAGGAAAGTAAAATGGTGCAACAAAAATGCAATGACCGAGCCTGACTCAGGCTACCTACATATCCAAGCGGAATCAGGACGTAACGTAGTTCATGTACAATAAGAAAGTAAAATGATGCAACGAACGGGCCTGACTCAGGCTGCCTATGTATTCAAGCGGAATCCGGTCGTAACTTAGTTCAAGTACAATAAGGAAAAACAAAATATGAAGGGACCGAATCCAATAGGGATTGCCTACGTATTCCACCAAAGGAATTCAGGTCGAGAATAGTTCTAAGTACATGAAAATATGCTTTTGGTTTTTCTAAGGGAGACCGAACCCGATGTGGGCCACCTACGTACCCCACCGTGGGAAGTCAGGTCCGGACGTAGTTCTGTTACAGTTAAAAGTATGAAAAAATACATGGAAAGAAGGATTGTCTTGATTGTCTTCAGATGTAGTACTTCTTGATCACGTTCTCGTCGAACAAATTAGCAAANTGAAAAAATACATGGAAAGAAGGATTGTCTTGATTGTCTTCAGATGTAGTACTTCTTGATGGCGTCCGAATTGATCGGCTTTTTGCTCACTTTGCCGTCCATTTCTGCTAAAATTACCGCTCCTCCTAAGAGTATTCGGTGCATAATGTAGGGACCTTTACAGTTTGGTGCAAATTTTCCTTTAGCCTCATCCTGATGGGGAAATATCTTCTTCAATACCAATTGCCCCGGTGTGAAATGTCGAAGCTTAACTTTCTTATTGAATGCCTTGGTCATTCTGTTCTGATAGAGCTTGTCATGACAAACTGCGTTCATTATTTTCTCATCAATTAACATCAATTTTTCATGTCTGTCGCATATCCATTCGACATCATCCAAACCAACTTCTCGGATGATTCTCAAGGACGGTATTTCCACCTCTGCGGGTATCACTACTTTTGAGCCACAGACCAACATGTAGGGAGTTTCCCCTGTAGATGTTCTAATTGTGGTACGATAACCGAGCAAAGCGTATGGTATCTTCTCGTTCCATTGTCTGTTACTGCCAATGATTTTCCTCAAGATCTTTTTAATATTCTTGTTCGCAGCCTCAACTGCACCATTCATCTGTGGCCGATAAGCTGTGGAATTTCGATGAACAATCTTAAAGATTTCACAAATTTCCTTCATCAGATCGCTATTAAGATTGGCCTCATTGTCTGTTATGATTGATTCTAGAATCCCGAACCGACAAATTATATTATTGCGAACAAAGTCTGCTACCACCTTCTTTGTCACTACTTTGTATGTCGAAGCTTCAACCCACTTTGTGGAATAATCAATGGCTACCAATATGAAACGATGCCCATTTCATGCCAAAGGTTCTATAGGTCCTATTACGTCCATACCCCAAGAAGCGAAAGGCCAAGGGGAACCCATCACATTGAGCTCACTTGGCAGAACTCGTATGAAGTCTCTGTGGATTTGACATTGATGACATTTCTGCACGTAGCAAATGCTATCTCTCTCCATGGTCATCCAAAAGTATCCAGCCTTCAAAATCTTCTTCGCCAAAGTGAACCCGTTCATATGAGGCTCACATGTCCCTGCATGTATTTCTTCCAAAAACCTATTTGCTTCTACGGCATCGACATATCTTAGCAATCCCAAATTCGGAGTCCTCCTATATAAGACTTCTTCATTAAGGAATAAATGATTCGCCATCCTCCTTAAAGTCCCTCTTTGCTTGTTGGTTTCATTCTCTGCATACTCTTTTGTCTCGAGCAACTTTTTGATATCATAATACCACGGTTTCCCATCCATCTCCTCATCCACGTGAAAACAGTATGCAGGCTGGTGATATATCTCCACTTTGATAGGATCAATATAATTCTTGTCTGGATGTTGGATCATTGAGGATAAGGCCGCGAGGGCATCAGGAAACTCATTTTGAATCCGGGGGACATGTTTGAACTCGATCTTTATGAACTTTTTGCTCAATTCTTTCACGCAATGCAAATAAGGAAGAATCTTAATATTTTTGGTGATCCACTCTCCTCGTACTTGGTGAACCAATAGGTCGGAATCTCCTATCACCAAAAGATCTTTAATGTTCATATCCACTGCCATTCTAAGTCCGAGAATAAAGCTTCATATTCTGCCATGTTGTTTGTGCAAGACAACCTGATTTTCGCTGAAATTGGGTAAGCTGACCTGATTCTGAAATCAATACTGCCCCAATTCCAACTCCTTTGAAATTTGATGCTCCATCAAAGAACATCCTACACCCATCATATGGCTCAGAAATATCTTCCCCTGCAAACAACGCCTCTTCATCGGGAAAGTAAGTTCTGAGTGCCTTGTAATCTTGGTTCACCGGGTTTTCTGCAAGGTGATCAGCTAAGGCTTGTCCCTTGATTGCCTTTTGAGTAACGTATACAATATTAAATTCACTTATTAAAATTTTTCATTTTGCTAGTTTTCCGGTAGGCATCGGTTTCTGAAAGATATATTTGAGCGGATCCAACCTTGAGATCAAGTATGTGGTGTATGCAGACAAGTAGTGTCTCAACTTTTGTGTGGTCCAATTCAAGGCGCAACATGTCCTCTCCAAAAAGGTGTACCTTGCTTCGTACTGTGTGAACTTCTTGTTCAAGTAGTATATGGCTTGCTCCCTTTTTCCCGTATCATCATGTTGTCCCAATACGCATCCAAATGCACCATCCATCACAAATAAGTATAGAAGTAGAGGCTTTTCTGGCTCTGGTGGGACCAATACTAGTGGACTTGATAAGTACTCCTTGATTCTGTCGAAAGCCTTCTGACATTCCTCTGTCCATTTTATAGCAGCATCTTTCTTCAGTAATTTGAATATAGGTTCGCAAATTATCGTAGATTGTGCTATGAATCGACATATGTAGTTGAGTATCCCAAGGAAGCTCATCACTTCCTTTTTGGTTTTGGGGGGAGGCAAATCCTGGATCGCCTTGATTTTTGATGGATCCAACTCAATGCCTTTCCTGCTGACAATAAACCCCAATAGTTTCCCAGCAGGGACTCCAAATGAACACTTTGCAGGATTCAACTTTAGGTCATACTTTCGCAACCTTTCAAAGAACTTCTTCAGGTTAGTGAGGTGATATGAACTCTTCTTGGATTTGATAATGACATCGTCCACATAGACTTCAATCTCCTTATGGATCATGTCATGAAAAAGCGTAGTCATGGCTCTCATATAGGCGACACCTTTATTTTTAAGACCAAAAGGCATTACCCTATAACAATATACTCCCCATGGAGTGGTAAATGTCGTCTTTTCTGCATCACCTTCATTCATTAGGATCTGGTGGTATCCTGCAAAATAATCGACAAACGACTGCAACTCATGTTTTGCACAATTATCGATAAGTATATGAATATTTGGAAGAGGAAAATTATTTTTTGGACTGGCTTTGTTGAGATCCTGGTAATCCACACATATTCTGATCTTTCCGTCCTTCTTGGGCACCAGCACAATGTTGGCCAACCAGGTAGGGTAGTTTGTAACCCTCACGATATTTGCTTCAATCTGCTTAGTCACCTCCTCTTTGATTCTCAAACTCAAATAGGCTTAAATTTCCTTGGTTTCTGTTTGATTGGTGGACGAGTAGGATCAGTCGGCAGCTTGTGTGAGACGATATCAGTGCTCAGTCCAGGCATGTCATCGTAGGACCAAGCAAATATATCAATATATTGCTTAAGAAATTCTATCAATTCTTTCTTCTTTTTATCCTCAAGGTGTATGTTGATCCGAGTTTCCTTTGTTGTTTCTTATCCCTTAAATTGATCGACTCAGTTTCCTCTAAATTGGGTTTCCTTTGGCTCTCAAGCTGCTCGATCTCATGCGGCAGATTTTCAGGCATCATGCTTTCATCATACTCTTCATAATCTTCTTCATCTTTTGTACTTTGCCCAACGGATTCGTTACATGTCATAGTCTTTGAATGAAGATTTTAATAATATGAGAGTTGAAAAGTAAAAAATGTGAGTAAAATAAATAGAGATTTTAACAAAATTTAAAATAATTTAAGGAAAATAAAGACTTTTATTTAGAAAGCATTTTAGCTTCAAAAGAGGCGAGTGTCAAAAGGAGCTCCGGTATGATCAAGCCTCAATTGATCATGCTATATTTTAAAACAAATTACATTCTCATACTACCAGGACTCATGTAGAAACAGGGATAGGCGGGTGGTCCAATTCTGCAATACTTCTCCAGGTTCGGCATCACGAATGGTCGGCATCCTGAGGTCCACCTCATTCTTTCCATAGTCTTCTTTAATCATTGCTATGAACAAATTCTCCATCCCTTTTATGATGCATTCATCAGGTTCTTGCATGATTTCAGGCCCCGCGATTGGAACTTGCTCCTGCACGAACACTTTCTTTTCTGACTATATGTTGTGAAGCTTTCCCAAGATAGGTTCATATCCAAGCCCAAAGGTATTGTTCTGATGCTTCAACTGAATTGGTTCAACTATGCCATCAGACTTGACTCCAAGCCGGTCTTAAGCTGATACCCGTACTTTAGCATTTCTGAGGCTACCATTTTTGTTGTTTTTGATATCTTCACTTCATCAGATTCTTTCTTCTCTCTGATCTTCACAACTTGCATGATTTTTACAGCATGAAAAGTAGCTCCATCTAATTCTTCAATAATTGGTGAGGTGGTTGAGGAATAAACTGGGTGACTGAGCTCTCCGTGAACTACGACCTCTGTGTGATCCCATTCAAACTTGACACATTGATGAAGGGTGGAGGGAACTGCTCTTGCCATGTGGACCCAAGGTCTCCCCAGCAACAGGTTGTAGGTAGATGAGACATCCATTACTTGAAACAAGATAAGGAACTCAGAAGGTCCAACCTGAAATATGAGATCTATTTCTCCAATGACGTTCTTTTGCGCTCCATCAAAAGCCTTGACCTTCACGCGACTCTCTTTTATATCTCCCATGCTTATCCCTATGTCTTTAAAAGTAGTAAAGGGACAAATATTGCAACCAGAGCCGCCATCGATCAATACTCAAGATATGAACTTATTGACCTATCTTATTGTGATATGAAGCGCTTTGTTGTGTCTTGCCCCTTCTGGCAAGAGTTCAGCATCACGAAAAGAGATACTATTAGCTTCTATCATTCGCCCAATGGTCGCAGCTAACGTTTCACTCGTGGTTCCTTCTGGTATGCTCACTCCATTCAACACTCTAGCTAGAGCATTCCTATGAGCTTCTGAGCTCATCAGCAAAGACATAATGGATATCTGGGCCGGTGTCCTTTTCAACTGTTCTTCGACTGAGTAATCCTTGATCTGCATTTTCTTCCAAAATTCTGCAATTTTTGCATCAGTAACATTCTTCTTTTGGTTCTATTCTCTCCTTGGTGCTGGTTTGTTGNGCACCTTAATTTCGTTAGGTGGCGACTCTCTTCTTTTCTACCCTTAAGAGTTTTCAATGTCGAATCCCGCTCTTTCCGCGAGGAAAAATGGGGCGCGACATCTGTGACGTAACATCTTCATGACTTTGTCATTCCATGAGCTGTTGCGGTGTTTATTATATTAGTCTTTGCTTCTGCTTTGTAATCCCATGGCACCACCTTGGAGTTATAATCCAATTTCTTGGAAATTGTGGTGGTCACTACGGATCTGGGCTGGTATGTCTGAATGGTTAGAGGCGCCCTCAGTTGATCCGTGATGAAAGGTGCGACCGAAGATGTCGCAGCAACCGCCTTTGTATTTCCAACAAGCACAATGGTTCCTCTCATGTCATATTCTTCATTCAATGTTATCATATTGATTCCTTGGTTCTCATGGTTTGGCAGTGGGCTGTTGTTTACGTTTGGAGGCCCTGGAGTAAATTTAATTGTTCCATTCTTTATCAAAAACTCAATTCAATTTCTCAAGTTGTAGCATTCCCCAGTGTCATGTCCCTGAATACCCAAGTGATAAGTGCATGGCTTATTTCCATCAAAATTCCGAGGGATTGGGTTAGGACGTGGATTTGAATGGTGTGTAGATGCGGGTGGTTCTAGCTTTTGGATTTGGACGTGGCCTTGGTGCATATGTTGGTCTATTCTGATGGACAGGCGCTTAGACAGGGGGATAGGCTTTTGGTGAATTCTGGTGTGCTAGTGCTCGGGGTGGATTATAGTGGGGTTAAGCATTATACATTGGAATGGGAATATACAATTCATGTGCAACAATTTGAGGGTTGTTAAGGTATCATCGGGTGACTCTCCATGTTGGTAATGAGGTGTGACGACCAAGATGTCTTCCTTATTCTTTTTGGTACCGCCGAGGGAACCTGACTGTATGGCCCTACTCGCAACCTGTAATGCGACCATGGATTGAATCTTCCTAGATTTGATGCCTTCTTCCAAAAAGTCTCCCATTTTGACCAGCTCTGCAAATTTCTAACCCATAATTCCCATCATCTTCTCAAAGTAAATACTTTCTTGGACTCGAATGAAGTACTTGGTGAACTCACTTTTATCTAGTAGGGGTTGGACCCTAGCAGCCTCCATTCTCCAGTGTCGTGTACTCCTGGAATAATTCAGACGGTTTCTTCTAGATGTTGACCAATGAAAACTTGTCTGGAGTAATCTCGGTGTTGAACCTGAAACGAGTCATGAAATCCTTCACCATTTCTTGCCAATCATGCCATTTATGAGGGTCTTGGCAAGTGTACCAAGTAGGGGTGCATATCGGTCGGTTCGATTTTAAAAATTATCAGTTTTGTTTATCGGTTATCGGTTTGTATATATGCTAAACCATTAAAAACCCATTAAGATATCGATTTATCAATTATCGGTCTATCGATTATTAATCATTATCGGTTCGGTTATCGAGTTAACCGTTAATATTTCACACAAAAATCTTTTAGCGGAAAACACTTAAACAAACTAGTTTGGCATGAGTCCTGAGGTGTAGTTGATTGATTTATTGACTCCAGTCAAGAGATTACAAATAGAAAATAAATCAAACAGATCACTGCTAACGCCTAACATTGTCTTTTAGTCCTTAAAGTTCAAATTTTGCACTTCAGTTTAACTCACTTTGTCACTGCTGACTGCTAAGCATAGGCAGCGGTCACTTTGGTTTATGGAAATATTTTTTCCATAGGTTTGATTTTAATCAAAAAGCAAGGCAACCCATGTAATACAGCAAAAACACCTGATGGAAAAAACGTGTTGGCCTAGCAGGTAGCAGCAACTGATGGAAATTGAAAAGCATTGAAATATATACTAAAATTTCTAGTGCTTTAAAATGTCCTCTACGATTGGGCATGTAAATAACAAAAATTAATAGCGGCAACAAACTGTAAACTGCAAACAGAAAGAGTGTAGGCATAAGTTTTTTAGAATTTAACTACTACAGGTCAACATATCACATGCTCAAAATAAATATTAAAACAACACTACAACAGTAGTCACATTGTCACAACACTTGAAAATTGTCCATCAAACCAGCAAAAATAACATTTTTCAGAAAGTTAAAATAACATCACAACTTAAAGATTAAGTCCAAACACAGTACTAATAGTTCATATTCAAGCCAACAAAATAATAGCTACTCAATCCGAGTTGTATGCTCCTGCTTCATGTTATCTAAACAATGCTTAACATGACACTTTAAGGAGGAAATCTCAATATGCAGCGAATGATAATTAGCAACACGACCACAATGAATACATTTTACTTTGCACCCTCCATCATCATTTTCTTCAAGCTTTTCATAGTGATTCCAAACAGGTGATCGAAATTTAGGATGAGGAAGACGAGGCATAGTTAAACCTATTAACAAAGAAGTACAAAAGGTATTAGACTAAGTAATTCAATGGTTAAAAATGAAAGAGACTAATCCATTAAAGAATTAATAATTAGAGAACCCTTGGGCCTTAATAGAAGAAAATGTCTACAGGCTCAAGATACCATTTATTCTTCTACAAGCAAAAACATACAAGCTCAATTAACTTACCAATGTTTCATCTCTTCACAATCTACGATTCTACATGTCATCAATGCAAGGTTCCGGTTCTTTTTCAAGTTTCTCCATATCTAAAAATAATTACATTAACAAGTCAAAGTTCAATAAATAAATAAATTAAATAAATTATTCACAATTTTACATCAATGCAAGGTTCTTTTCTTACCTTGTTCAAGTTGCTCGAGAAAATCAAAATCTTCCTCAATACTAATAGGTTGTGGTTCACTCCGAAGCCAATCTTGAAGGCACACTAGAGCTTGTACCAATTTAGGAGTTGATGAACTCCTAAATGAATCAAGAACCCGTCCTCCAATATTAAAAACACATTCAGATGCCACGCTTCAAATAGCAATCGCTAACACATCTCGAGCCATCGCAGAAAGAAAGGGGAACCTAGGGGAGTTAACCTTCCACCAAAGTAATATATCAAAATCTGCTTTTTCAATTTTAATATCTTCTGCAAGATACTTTTCCAATCCTGGCTTAGAATCTGCACCTCCACTTTCAAATGTATGTCTATATAATTCCTCATAGAAATCACCAAAATCTCCTATAGGTATAGACCCTGAACTGGAAGTTTCTACTTCTGTTGAAGAAAGTTGACCACCTTTATCTTTTGAATCAGTCTTTTCATACTCATTAAATAATACTTTCATGTACTTTAACACATCATTTTCTATAACTGATCCTTTGTCCCCAAACATCTTTTTAAGTGCAAAACTAAGAGAACTAAATTTGTAGCAGAGATCCAAAGCACATGATATGAAAAGCATCTTGTTCATTTTTTCTGGACTCCCCAATATTTATCAATTTTCTCCTTCATCTTCTTTTCCATTTTATCCAAAACAGTATCTTCACTTGATATCAATTTTGTCAAGTAAACACCAACTTGACAAATTTCAAGAAAATGAAATTTTGATGTAACATATTGTGATCCAGATACCTTCAAACTGAGCTTAAAAAATATTTCAAGAAATTTTGCAATTCTCTTTACACTATCCCAATCACTACTCAAAAGTATACCTGCTGGACTTCCATCCACAATATCAACAAACTCAAGATGATGTGCCAAGCCAATATCACGATCAATATCATCTGAAATTGCACACTCATATTCAATAGCCCTATTTAACATCAAATAGGTGGAATTCCACCTTGTAGGAACATCCAAACACAAAGATTTCTTAACAAGATTTTCATCTTCACAACATTCCTGAAACTTCCTCTACCTAGCAGGAGACTGCCTAATGTATCTCACCGCTTGTCTAACTCGTTCAATAGACACAGTTGATTCTTTTATACCATCTTGAACAACAAGATTTATAATATGAGTCATACACCTCACATAAAGGTGAGCACCACTCATAATATTGGTCCCCACTTAGTTAATTTCTTAGACAACTCTTTCACAGTCACATCATTTGAACTAACATTATCAACTGTAACAGTGAAAATTTTCTACAACCCCCACTCATGCAAACACTTACTAATGGCCTTTGCCATATCTTCACCTCTACGACTAGAAATTGGACAAAAATTAATAATCCTTTTATGCATAACCCATTTATTATCAATCCAGTGAGTAGTAATACACATATAATTGATTCTTTCACACAAGTCCAAGTATCAGTGGTAATACACACTCTTTGTTGCGTTTCCTTAAAAATAGTCATTAATTTATGTTTCTCTTCATCAAAAAGATCAAAATAATCACGAGTCAGTGTGGTACGGGAAGGGATCCGAAAAAAAGGTTGTGCAACTTTCATGAATTTTCTAAAACCTTCTTTTTCAACAAATTTGAAAGGAAGTTCATCAAGAATCACCATACGACATAAAGTCTTCCTACACTCTTCCTGATTAAATTTCTATGAAACAATAGCTATATCATCCTTGTTACCCCCTGTAACTATTTGAAATGCTAATTTTGATTGACTAGTATCAACATTATGAGACATTTTTTTACATCTGCGTATATGACCAAGCATTGCCCCCATACCATGATCTTTTGTATCAGCAAAATACTCTTATTTACAATAGTTACATACACCCCTATTAGTTCCATTAGAATCAACTTTATGGGTAAAATGATCCCACGAACGAGATCTTTTTTTCCTTTCTTTCCTTACTTTGGACTCAACTATTTGATCTTGACTCGTAGCATTCGAATTAGAAGCTCCACTTTCACCAATCACTTTATCAGTTATCATATTTTCAACCATGTATTTGTGTAATCGTGAATTGTGATTTTAAAAAAAATAATCAAACAATGAGCCAATAAAACACACAAAAAAGAAGGCAAATAGCACAACCTTAGACACTAAGAATTATGAAAATTGAACACACAATGATTGAGTATTAGATTGTGTGAGTAAACATTTTCGACATAGGGCTACATTCTATGGTTGTAGAATTCAATCATATCAAGACACATTGTTAGATGATGCAGGCAGGCATTATTATAGCAATTGTTACATTGAAGGGGCCATTGATTTTAAATTCAAAAGTGTACGTATCATTTAGTTTCAAACTAATGTATTTGCAAAAATTGTTAGAGGTGCCACATTCATTCAGTTGAAGTAGGGGCAATCACAGCTCAAGGAAGAGAGTCCCCTTTAGAAAATACAGGATTTACTCTCTTGGGTTGCAAGATAACAGGGACAAGAGGAAACACTGCACTAGGAAGACCATGGGGTTCATATTCAAGGGTGGTTTTCGCCTATACAGTATACATTTATGTCCAATATCATATAGACAGAGGGATGGAATGATTGGGGAGATTCTACTAAGCAAAGGTAACATTTGTATTCACTTAAATTAATTGGATTCACTCTAATCTATAAGACTATAACCCATAATATCTTGACATTCGACAAACAAAATTTTTTAGAAAAATTTCATTGACAAACAAAATTTTTTAGAATTTTTTTTAAAAAAATAAGACTTACAGGCTACGACTTCTGGAATCTGTCAGTCTGGAGTTTGGAATTGCGATTGCGAGTTGCGAAGTTGTGAGTTGCAATTGCGGATCGTCGGTAAAGGACTTGCGATTGCGAGCTGCGGCTGAGGGCTGACTTGCTGTTACTGAGACGCTGAAAGAGGAAAGTTAACGAAAATAATGAAATATGAAACCCTAAGTCAATTTATCAAAATGAGGATAGAATTGTAATTAACTAGTGATATCGGGTTATCGGTTCCCCCGATTTTTTACAGAAAAATTGAGACCCGAACTGATAAATCAATAACCCAAACCATTAACCCAATAATCAAATTATCGGTTCGGATTATTGATTTGACCCGAAATTTGCACAGCACTAGTACCAAGTCAAAGCTTCTCCTGAGAGACTTCGTATAAATAATTTCATCCTTAACTTCTCATTTCTTCCGACCCCCACTAGCTTGTCATAATAAGCTCTCAAATATGCATGGGGATCACCCATTCAGTCAAATATGTCAAACTTGGGTTTTTTGTAATCCACCGGCATGTTAATATTTGGATGGATACACATATCGTCTTAATCTATACTTTCACTTCCTCGGGTGACTTGAAAATTTTTTAGTGCCCTTTCTCAGACTGTGGAGTTGATTAGTTATCGAATCTTCTTCTTTCATTCAAATATTTTTCTCCATTTTTTGCATATTGATCCACCTCGTACGGGACTCTAACTATAACAGGTGCTATGAAAGCAGGAGCTTCGACCACATATACGAGTGGAACATGTGACTCATAAGAAGTTGCAACATGTGCCCTGGGTATATGCTGCATCACTGGGTAAGCAGGCATTTTACCAGCTTGGGATGGTAATGAAAGGTTAGGTGCAGTCCTGACCACAGGTGGAGAACTTGGTGTGACATTAGGAACATAGGGAGTTTGTTTGACTGGATTTGACATATTAGCAAGAGTGATTGAAGGTAGGCCAGAATTGGCGAGGGGTATCCGGGGTGGATGTGTAGATTTGGAAAAGTGTTTTGGAGCAAGTGTTTCCAAGGATGGAAAGCAAAGCGAGTTTGGAAAGGTAGTTATGTTGAGCTTGGTCAAATACCTCACTTGGCACAACTCTTCCCTCAGTATCTCAAGTTTTTGCTCCAAGTGAGCCATTTGTTCGTCGTTTCGCGTGTTTGCCCTTCTTTGCGAGCCTTCTAAATTTTTTATAGACGCGAGGATGTTTGCAGCGGTGTTGGATTCGTCAGATTCAGTCATCTTTCTTTTGGACCTCAGATTGTAGCGCGACTTAGCCAGATTGAGAATCAACACAAATCAACTTTTGGGGAAATAATCAAAACAAAGAAAACTTTCAAAGGGAAGAAAATGTTAGTATGTGGCAGGTAATGATGTTTATTTAGTAAACAATATTGGTAGTTAAAATAATACTGAATGTCATATAAGCTTGATAACAAATAAATTACACAGTAAAAAATAAATTGAACAGTCATAGTGCGTCCTATTATGCACAGGACCATTTCATGCCAAAGGTAGGCCTAAACCCCACATATTTGAGATTATCATAAATTGCTCCAAGCTTTAATTATTGACAACATTTGAGTTTGGAGTTAGATAATGAAACAAAAATAACTTCATTGAAGTATTGCGTCTAATATATTACATTGAGTCGAAATTGAAAACAACAATTAACATAAGGGAAATAGGGGATAACTAAAGGGGAATCAACGTAAGGGGAATACGGGATAACGAAAAGGGAAAATATAGTCGCTGGATTCAATCTTCATACTCCTCTGTGGTTGTGCTCCAATGACCCAGGAATGACTTGTGCCCACATTTCATATGTGACAATAAGGTTGTCAAACAGATGACTGCGTGCCCATTTGGCTTCACTCAAATCTTCAAAACCAGATGCCTGTCCTTGAGGGCTGAAGTTCACATCCTCATAGTCTCCCAATAACCATGCGTAAACTCAAGAGTGCAGTATAATTATTCGTTAAATACTTTTATTGTCATCAAATTTTTTCATGCTTGAAGCAACTCCTTTGCTCTAGGAATCTCAAAATTTACCCCAAACTCAACCTCTGATTTACCCATGTGCGAACAAAGTAGAATGACTTGAGGACGCGCAAATTTTCGAAGCACTCATGCGAGAGCATATGGTTCGAGATCCTTCAAACCAATGAGCTCAATGTAATATAGTTTATGCCCTCTTATGATAGCGACAGGAGGTGATAACCATGAATGCCTCTATTGAATTTGATCACCAGTAATTGTTTTCATATTTGTGTAGCAATCCTTAGTACCAATGGGAGATTCAAATCTTATCATTCTTTGGTGATGAGTGTCAATCTTGTTAGGCCTTCCCAAGAGTATGTCAATCATAGTAGGACATTTGTAGAAGTGTTCCACGGTCCAAAGTTGGAGGAGGAGATTGCAACATTCAAAGAACCTTCTTCCTCTAGCAAATTTGGATAACACCCTCAATATTTCTACTATGATCATCGGGATTAATGTGACCTCAGTGTTGCCAACCCCTATGGAAAGTGCTCGAACTATAGAGCTGATGCAAGTATATATGTTTTCATGTTCCTTTGGAAGAACTAGAGTATCTAGCAAAGCAATGACAAAAGCGATAGGGCGTTTCTTTGTCCAACAAGCAAGAGAAGTCCTTGTGAAAAATTTCATGACCATCTTTGCGATCGAACCGTTCATACAAGTAATCCATAGAGACCCATTCACGATTAATACATGAAGACTTAAAGTTGTTTTTAAGTCCAAGATGATGCAAAAATTTCTTTCCAGATTGTCTGCTCGGTAGAATCGTACCTTTTTCTTGATACTTTAAATCGGTGAATCCATCGATTTCTTCAATCGTGGGGGTCAACTCAAAATCTTGAATCTAAACACAACTCTGTCAGGATCTCAAAACTTGATCAATGCCTTAACCACATGTCTATCCGGAGAGATATAAATCAGTGAAGTCAAAAAATCCAAGCATCTCCTAATTTCTGCCCCATGCTCCATCTTGATGTTCTCCCACTATTTCCTTAATTTGTGCGGCATGCCCACAACCATTTGATTATTGGCAAAACTCGACAAATTCTCCAGTAGCAACCTAAAATAGAAGACAACATAAACTAAAGGCCAAACTCAATTTGCTCGAATTTTTGCTTAGATCAATTAATCATTATTACATTGCACATAATATGATTAGTTGTCTTCGGGTCAGAAAACTCATTTGACACAAGGGAATTTTTTAAATTTGTGGAATGACACCAAGGGTCAAACCACCTAGGGCTTATGCACGCATGACCTAAATCAAAAGTAGTCAATTCTCTATCCTAAGTTTTTCTATGATTTGGGTAGACTCAGATTCAAGGTTTTCTATATGGGAAGGCACGTGATCACACGGTAGTAAAAGCCTTCGCTCACCCCACGTATGCGCCGACCCTCTAAATAAGGTGTTTGAAAGAATTTTTGGAGAAGTTCAAAGCATAACTCGCATGTACAAGTGTGTGAAAATATCAATTTTCTAGAATTGGAGGAAGTATAAATAGAATGCCAATTAAGAAAAGCAGTAATACATAATGTTTCAAATAAATAAGGAACACAAATTTGAATTTAGCTTGCGCCTTTCAAACAAACTAGTGCATATATCAAGTAAGTAAGAGGAAAATAAATAGCAGATAGAAAATAATAAAAAAGAAAGTAACAGACAAGAACAAACATACATCCCCAAATATTTATCTCAAAATAAATCTCCTAAGGTCAAAACCTAAATGTCTAATCTCCAGTATAGTTGTCATTCTATTGCGCCCTAATTTTGAACTGGTCAAAATATGTTTGCGACATCCGGCTCTTCTACCTGGTTTTAAAAGGGTTAGAGTCGCCACCTAAGTTTTAGAAAAAATATTAGGAAAACCATTTGTAGAATGTAAAACTCTTTTTTAGTATGTGAAAAATCATTGAAAATCTGGGAAAGGGTTTTATTTACTTCAAGGGGAAGGTGTTAGGCACCCCTCGAAGCCTATTCGAAGATAGTCCTTAAATCTAATTTAAGATATACCCAAAAAAAATATTTATCTCGTTATTACCTGCTAAAAAGGTGTTAAAAGAGTGATTAAATTTTTTTTAAATGATTTGAAAATAATTTTTAAAAAATGTATGAGGTATACAAAATATACAAAGATATACATATAATATACGAGAGTGATGGATAGAGTGTGTGTATATTGATAAGTAGTAGTTTGAATAAACTGAAGAAAATGTGGTAATATAATTTAAATTATTTTTGTGTGAAAAGTTGTAAGTGAATATGTGAAAGTATAACTTATGCTATAATATATCATGATATACGAAATATATATAAATATATGTGAAATAATTATAAAATAGTGTACATGTAATTATATAGAGTGGATAAAATGATATATACAGGGAGATATATATATATATATATATATATATATATATATATATATATATATATAAAATTTAATTAAAGTATAATTTATGTATTATCAGTACTTTTCTATTTTTAAATTGTTTGTTTTAGAAGTTTTCGATAATTTATAATTAATTCTAATTATATATATATGAGAAAATTAGTTTATGATATGTACATAATTAAAATAATTATATGATATGTGATATACGAAATTAAGTATTTATGAATGAGAGGTAAGTATATGAGTAAACAAAAATTAAAAGTATGTATATACATATGAGTAAAATTATATATGCAGTATAAAGTAAATATTAATGTATGTAAATAATAATACGTGGAAAAAAATTGAGAAAAAATTAGTCCATGACATGTAGATAATAAAATAATTATGTATGATATGTGACATACAAAAATAAGTATTATAAATGGATCCTAATATATGAGTAGAAAATAACTTTTTTTTAAAAAAATATGCACACATATGAATGGGTTAAATAGTAAATATGTATGTAAAAATAAATAAATATGCATGTATAAATAATAATATATCAAAATAAATTATAATATAATAATACACAAAATATATCTATAAAATAATATATATACCTCATACTTAATCTTTTGGGAGAAAAATACTGAATTCAGCCAAATTTTTGGGCCAATTTTTCTGTAGAAGAGTTGGTAAAATTTGGCCTGCAACCCTTCTTATAAAAAAGATCTTATACAAAAAAAAAAGGGATTGGGCCTGTAATCCTTTTTAAAAGGTTTGACAGATTTTACTACTTGGGCCCTGTGTTTCAGATATTCCCATTTGAACTTTTGAAAAAAAATAATTATTATTGCCTCTTTTATTTCGTTAATTACTAAATGAGTAGTGCTTTATAATAAAAATATTTTTATTTTTGAAAAGTTCATCTACTTGCCTTTTCTTTTGAAAAATCAGTATTTAGTGTAAAAAAATCTTTGCGCTCTTAACACTATAAAGAGGAAATGGATAAATTATATACTAACCAGACTAAATTCATACATATACATGAAACACATATAAATTTAGCATATTAAAAAAAAAATGAAATGAGAAAAAGTTATGGAAGGGGACTAAGAAATGTTTGGATTCTTAAAAACTAAATACCTAATACTTGACTCAGGCTGCGAGGGAATCTTAGTAATTGTTGGCACAACGGGTCAAGCAAGTCTCAAGTGAGAACTCCAGCTCCTCCGGTTTTACGCCATGAAAAAGAAAAGAAAAAAAGGTAGAAATTAGAGAATTAATATAACAAATCCAGAAAATACATAAAGAAGTGAGATCATTAAATCATATCAAATGAGATATATGCTCATTATAATCAATTATAATCAAGTCAAGATACTTTGAGACATAGTTAAGACAAGTTTAAAACTCAAATCCCAAGCAAATAAAATAGTCTTTCATTACTTTGAATAAGTCACATTTGTTTCGAGGGAGAGAGAACGGCTGCAGCTGGGAACTAAATTAAACTGAAGATATAATTATTCAAAACCAAAGCTTGCAACAAAGAAAATAGAGAAGATACCCTTAAATTTAAAAAGCATTTTATATCTTCTTTGTCAATTATTTTAATAAAGTTCGTTTCTAACACACATACATCAATGCATAATAAAGAAAATAACAAAGACAATTTTAAGAGAGGACAAGCCAACAAAATCATGCTCATCAAATGAGATTTTCATTCAAGTAATGCTATCTTTAACAGGGATCCCCATAATTGTATAAATATATTACAGAGGCTTAGGTTGTACTTCCACATCACATTATGAAAAAAATAACACATCAATCTACAAACAAATAGCTAATGCATTTCAAAGTTCCAAGAATTGTAAAACATTTTCCATGTTGAGTTGAGGAGTTAAAACTCTCTATTCTAGTGCACAACTAATCAAAGACATGCCAAGATAGTTGCCGCCATGTTCAAACATGTATGTCAATGTCACAATAATATTAACATAAAAACAGCTGAACAAGATTCGTCGGAAGAACCTCGATCCGATATAAAATGACTAAATAGCTGCTAAGATGTTCAAACTTCTAAATTAAACATTATAGTAGTCTCAAAAAGAACGTGAAACTCCATAAAATTTCTTTCAGAATATTAAAGTCACCAAAATTCCATAAACACATAATCTAATACATATGAAGCCAAATGATAATACAAATTTTTTCAACAATTGACAACAATTAGTCAACATATGATGAGATTACAAATCTAAAAATAATGCAACAAACAAGGATAGAATATTACCTTATGTAGTGCAGCAATTGAAGTCGAAATTTATCGAATCTTTGCTAGTTTTCCAACTCAAGTGCGTGCAAAAGGAAAAATAGGGAGGGATGTGAGACAGGTAAACACTTAGAAAAAGAAACTAGAGCACAAAGAGGAAAAATCAACGTGTATATATGTGTGGCTATGTTAGAATTTTTTTTTAGTGATTTTTTTCCCTTTTTTCAATGAGTTCTTTTTTTGGGGTTTGTGTTTTGGGACAAATTGTGTAAGAAAAAATCAGAAGAGTTTGACAAAAAGACGTGGTGATTTACCTAAAATCGGACTGCTGGAGAACTCTATCACGCCAACAGGAGACAGGGCAGTGAGAATTCGGGGTCTTCAAGGTGGGGAAATTTAATTGGTTCAGGAAGGGGAGGGGGGTCGCGGGTCTAGAAGAGGGGAGATGGGGGGGTCGCGGGTCTAGAAGAGGGAGATGGGGGTCGCGGGGTCTGGGGTTTGGCTGGGAGGGTCACTGGGGTCTGGGGTGGGGTGCTGGCGGAGGGGGCAGAAGGAGTTCGCTAGGGGTGGTCGGCAATATCGTTTTGGTGAAAGAGAGGGAGAGAGAATGGCGTGGGGGTGGGGTGGGAGGTCTATTGTTGTTGGTCGATGGAGGAAAAGGGGTGAGAATTTTTGGGTGATTTTAGGATGGGTCGGATCGGGTAAATAGGTCCTTGAAGAATGATAAAAATAAATAAATATTAAATAAATAAAAAATATATAAAAAACTAATTATTAATATATATATATGCGCGCACACACATTAAAGAGAGGAAAAAAATAAAAGCTATTGGATCAGATTTGATGGTTGAGATTAAATGAAAGAAGCATAATCCATGTGCGTGCTTACATGACATACATTGATTGACTGATTTTTGTTGGCAATGATTGAGAAAAAAGTTAAAGATTTTAGCTTAATTTATGGCTAGAATTGCAATTTAAACAAAGCCAATTTTATTTTAACTTTAGATACTTTTTTAATAAAATAACATTAACTCATAAAATATAAAATCAATTAAATTGTAAAATCATCTCGTCTTGAAATATAAATGCCCGTCAAGATGCATTATTAGTCTATTAATTTAATTAAGCTTCGAACTTAAATAAAAAATAAAACTTAGTAAATTATCTTAAAATCTTAATATTAAATAATTAAAAACTATTTATTTAATTTCAAATATTAAAAAATTTAAAAACAGAAAAAACTCTACCTGATTTTTTGTAAAATTTAATTTTATATATATATATATATTTAAAAAACGTGAAAAAAATATATTATAAAAAAAAAAAAACCCCAAAAACAAAAAACAAACAATATAAAAAATATAAAAAAACTAAAAAAAATAAAAATATTTTTAAAAATAACTTAATATTCTTTTTTCTGTTTTTATATTTTTAAAATTTTAGAAGTTTAAGTAATTAATCAAAAATGTGGATAGCCAAGAATTGGTCTCAGCCAGTAGTATTACTTTCGAGTTGTTAGCTATCGTAGATGCCTATGGGATATAGTGGATAGTTACAGGGTGCTATACCCAATTGTTAGCGATCTTACTTATAGTTTTGATACGATGTACAAGCCCATTGTATAGAACCGCTTAGGAAGCCATTTTGTTTCTAGGTTATGGTGTATGATGCACTGCGTGGCTATACAGTTATATTTGTTAATATATATATGTATGTATGTATGTATGTATGTATGCGCATTATCTGAGAACAAGGGCTATTGAAAGGTGTATCTTGCACGTGGGGCTATACTATACTTGCAGAGCTATGTAATATCCTAAATGATGAATTAAGAACGAGGGGCCCGATTGAAGTCTGTTCGCAGAACTATTGTGGTGACCCTAATGGAGCCTTGTGTGGCTAACACACAAATATATGGGGCTATGTGCTTACTGGTGCGACTAAAAAGGAGCCATTTTTGTGTGCTCTAGATATAAACACGGGAAGATATAAACACAAATTACCTAAGGGGCTATATACAAATAAGTACATATTGATCAGACTATATACGGATAAATATAGTTTTCATAGGGCTAACGTGTACAAATAGGGGTATATAGATTGGATGGTACCTAGTGCTTATGGAGCTCGGGTAGGTTGTTATTATTGGTTGTACACCTGGCAAATTTATGGGAGTCATGTTAGGTTCCATGTTTGCTTATTGTTTATGTAGTTTGTAATAGATACGGGTAAGTGTGTTGGTTATCTACGGCTTCTTAGGCGATTGCCACATTACTTATGATAATAAGCTTAGTTAATTTTATTGCTTTTATATGTCGGTATATTGTTATCTTGGTTTGCTTGAACTGGGAGCCTTTGCATTCTTACCAGGTGTGGAGACAAGTGTGTGGACCTCCCTCAAAGTGAGTTGGAGTCTCGGAAGATTGAGTGACTCCTTTTTCTTTAGGATTTTGTAAATCTTTTGCTGTATATAGTTGTTAAGGTAGGTGGGGACCTTTGTCCCGGCCAAATATCTTCTCTTAGAGGCTTATAGACTATGGGTTTGTGTATAGATGTATGTGATTACCCTTGTTGTCATTGTTCTAAGCCACTATTTTGAATAGGTTCAAAATAGTTCCCAACTCGTTTAGCTGTGTTTTCTCTGGTTGGTATGTATTCAAAGCCGCCACCTAATTTCTAAGGGTGTATTAGAAACCTATTCTTATTGAAATGTTTACTCTGTTTTAGTATGTGAAACTTGTGTAATTCGGTAAATTTTATTTACTGGGGAAAGGTGTTAGGCACTATAGGGCCTTCTAAGATAGTCCTTAAATTTAGTCTAAGATATACGGAAGATTTTATTTTATTTTAGTTATTACCTTATTAAAAGGTGTTAAAGATATTAATTCTAAAGTAAAAAATGATTAAGACAAATCGTAGCTAAAAATATAAAGATATACAAGTGATATATGGGTAAAATATATGTATGATATACAAGGTGATGTAGGAGTATGCAAGTAACATGTTTATGTATATATGATAGTTTATGAGAAGTATGCAGAGCAATATGTATAAGATATATATTAGTATATGTGGTATACAAAGTGATTTATGCACCAGGTATGGAAAATAACTTATATAGCATATGTGTGAAAGTTGGTGGAAATAATATATGACTTGTGTGAAGAATTATATGTAATTACTAAAAATGGAACTAGTATATGAATATGATATTGTGGGATACATCTAACATATAGTATATAAATTGATAAATTTAAAAGTACATGTACGTATTATGGGCTGTAGAATATGTTCGAAAGGGGGCATATATGCTTATAAAAAATTATACGTGTGTGTATGTAATGTATTTGAAGTGATGATATATATATATATATATATATATATATATATATATATATATTGTCACAGCTCCACCTTGAGAGGCATGAATGGCACCTAATGCCACATTGGAATCGACTAACACGGCTAGGCTTATGCCGTCGGTGCATGCACCCAGCTCAATTCAAGAAACAACGAGCTATATCTCATTTGTAAATATAGTCTCGGTAGGCACAAAGCCATATAGCCACATAGCGAAAGAAAACATCTAACCAACAACAACGATAAAGAAAATCCTATGCGGTAAACAGAGACCATCCATGCTTTGTCCTAGTTTCAGCTGAAATGAAAATTAGGAAACTATAACTATACTATAGTCGACAAGGCCACTACACTTGACTAAACAAGGCACCACAGAAATCACACGAAATAAAACATATATAAGGCCCCACGCGGCAAACATACAACCTGCAGAATCTGCAAATCTACAAGCCTCTAGGAGTGAAATAATAGTGGACAGAGGCCCCCGACCTACCCATATACTTTGTATAATCAAAAGGTAAACCTTCTAACTATTAGCTCAGGAGAAAGGGCCAGCCCATGCGCTAATTACGGAGGATCACTAAGAAGGTCACGATCCCACGTATCCACACTGCCCAGGCAAGTAATGCATCTCCCCAAGGATGGACGTCGGACATGTACCACATGTGTAAGGCATTAACGAGAAAATAACTTAATGAACTTGGAAATGAGCGAAGTAGCGGAGTACAGAAGGGATAGGGATATATCTGAATAAGATTTACTTCATCTTTGCCTAACCTATCAATAAATAGTGCAAACAAGAACCTCACTGGCTCCCATAAACTAAAGGTACGAACATTCACCAGAATAACCCACTCGGTGCCCCATAAGTCTGGAGAGCACACTTGACCTATATACTAACAAGGTCAAAATAAGTCAACTAATAACTATACAACCTTCCGGTCTCACAGGTATCTGGCCAGGCCCACTCGGCCCTGAGCTGTAGTTTCTAAGTCCCTGATGGACTCGATAGCTGCACCCCGGGCTTGCATTCGGCGAGGGTGTGGTGCACATGCGGTATACATGAAATGGACTATAAGGCCCTTAGGACACAAATGGAAGCCGCGCAGGACGGCATATCGCTCTCCCTTGGGCCGGCGTCATGCTTGTCCTTGGCGAGGGCATGACACAACTAGTAACCACAGGGTTGATCATGGAAGGCTATGCGGGGGCAAAGTCAATCCCAAATTAAAACTTTTAAATGCTTGATCTCGAGTTAACGGCAACAACTAATCATAACAACAATACTTTTGGCTCTCCTACTGAAGTTCAAATTGTAGTACAATGCTAAAGAATTAACTACTTAGAAGTAATTTGCCTTAACATACCTTAGCCTACGATTCTAGATTATCACGAGTTTCAATTTGTATTCAACGGCTCCTTCCAAATATAGCAATACTAGGAGAAAGAGACTAATTTCAATACCAAATTCGTCTTAAAATGATAAATTTTAATACTAATAGATATTATAATTCAACTACGTAAAATACGGCCGAAAACCTATAATTTCCCGAGTTCAGGAAAGGGAGAAGTAGCACCCCTACCATGTGGCGATGAATCGATTGGGAGCAATTTCGACAACTTCTACTCGGTGGATTCCAATTTGTTGGGTATTTTGAGAAAATGTCCATAATAATGCTCCTTGCAGTCTTAGAACTCGATATCTAAAGTTAATTTGAGTTTGGACCGTGTTTGATAAGCGTAGTGGGTGAAAAATGATTGAAATCCTTATTTCTCCTCTTTCGCTGGCTGAAACAATTGTTGGAAATGAACTACAATTGAAAGAGGCTTTATATATATAAAACCTCCCTGTCGCAACACTCCTCTCAAGGCGCCCGACAGTATCCCCAGCCTTATTTATGCTTGCTGATCTTATTCTTGGAGCGATCTTGTCCCAGCGTCGGTTAAATCCAGATCCCACTTTCAAGACTTTTCTAAACGCGTCATACTCTCTTTATTAAATCACAAATCCACATGTATGCTTACTAATCATTAACTTTTACGGGGTGTATCCTCCCCACCCTTAGGAATGTCGTCCTCGAATGTCATTCTGATTAACTCTCTTACCCAAGATTTAGAAAAATTTCCAATGAGAGTCGCCTCTGTAATATGGACTATCCAGAAAATCTAAACGCAGAAAAGTCCAACATATACCAGGCACCTTGTAGGACACTATACAACCATTACACAATAAAAGGGATAGCCCCGAAACAACAATGCGGTAAAATGGTGTGCTCAAACGAGCAACAACCTCACCTTAATTGCATAATGCGGATCAATCTGATAGGTAAGGATATTTAGATTTCATATCATCCTCGACTTCCCAAGTCATCTTTCTTTTCTATTCCTCCATAATACTTTATGAGAGGGCAGCATCTTTGTTCTCAACCTCACGAACCTCTTAATCTAATATGGCCATTGGAACCTCTTCGTAAACCAACTCCTAAGTAACCTAGACTTCCTTGATTGGCACGACTCGGGACGGGTCCCCTATACATTTGCGGCATTGACGCGTGATAGATCGGGTAAACAGATTCTAACTCACGAGGTAAGTCTAACTCGCATAAGCCACTTGGCCTATTCTACGGAGGATCCGATATGGCCCAATAAACCTAAGTACTAAGCTTGCCTTTTTTACAAACCTCACTACGCACTTCATTGGCAAAACTTTCAAAAACACCCAATCACCAACACTGAATTCCATGTCTCTACGCCGCCCATCGAGTAATTTCATATTATAGAGAAATTTCAAGAATTGGACCGGAATTGAAATCGGATAAACTAGAAATGTTGCGGCAGTTGCATAAAGAGTCACTGAACGACTCGTGAGGAGACCCCCGCAGTCGTCAGGTGACTCATGGGAAAAGCTTGGAAGGATGATGGGCTCGAGGTCCCCACGGGGTGATATGAAAACGACTCGTGGTTAGACACCACGAGTCTTTACATGTCAGTTAGGTGGTTCTAGAGGAAGATTTGAAAATTTATCAATGCACGCACTTGATGGGAGGTGACAACGGGTTAACAAGTTTGCTGGGGACCCAGTCATCATGTCAGTTAGGAGCCACAGCCGGGACCCGATTATCCGGTAAAGACAACGAAGCCGAACCAACGGATCCTTGTGCCACACAGTGGCGAGTCGTCGGTTGGACCCACAGCGAGTTATTTTCAACGATTTGGTAAAGACTTCGTAGTTTTCTAAGTTCTGAGGCCTATACTATGTCGTTTAAGCTGTAATGGGGTTTTAGCGAGGAAAAACCCATCTTGGGCGTACTTTCATGCATGCAAGGTTGGGGGTTTGAGGAGAAGAATCAAGGTGAATTCTCAAGGGTTTCAGTGGAATCTCATTTGGGTAATTAGGAAGGGATTAGGATTCTTCAAATCCCGGTGTAAGGCTATGAGTGGGTGCTTCCTTCCACAGCCATGCTCATTCCCATCAATTTTGTGATTTGTTTGTGATGATCAAATATGAGGTTTCATTCAGTATGCATGATTCTTACATCTCTACTCATGGGTATGATTAAATTGAGTTGATATTGGTGATTTACTGAGCTTGGGCTGATTCTAACTTAATTTATTTTACAAAATTATTTTCCTAAAAAAATTTGAATCTAAAACGTAGCCCATGTGTGGATAGTTCATATAGAATGCGATGATGATGGAGTAGATGATGAAGGCATATTTCCAGCCTTGCCTATGATGTTGTTGTATTTTTAAAAGAAGATTAAATAGACCCAAGTATGGTTGAGATTTGAGTTATGCCCAAATGATGATTTCAAATTGTGATTTTTCCCCTACATGAGCTTAGCACATGAGTGGTATGAAGTTTTCCTTTAACCCTTATTATGAATTCTAGCTTGTGGTATGTTTCAAAGTAAAGCCTTCTCTGTGCGTAAATCCTTAATTGTCATGCATGTGTGTCGAGCTTTGTCAAGGACAATGTTAAGCTTTTTTAAATGATGTTGAGTCTAAGTAGCTGAGTTCATTCTAAGCTTTATCGAAATGACATTGTTGAGCTTCATATTTACATGATGTCTAGTGTATGCACATGATTTTTATTATGAGCTTTTCAATAGACAATGTTGAGCTTCGTTTCATACGATGTTGATTTTATGCATGCTTCATTGAGTTTTGTCACTAGATAATGTTGAGCTTCGTATTTATATGATGTAAGCATTGCATGTTTTGGGAGAAGAGTCTAGCAGGCGGGCTAAGGGTGAGTAACCCTACACCCAGACATGCGCCAGCGTAGGTTAATTCTATTATATTATTGGGACCTCCCTTGTGGGCAGCTCACGGACCAGATTGGCCCGCTACGACGATAGCCGATATCATGGTAGTGTCCTAAGACGACAAAAGCTTTGGACGGCTCCGCCCACTTAAGTGTAATAGTTGGGACCACGTAAGCTCTATCGTGGTATGTTGGTTAAGTACGAGTCTCTCCTTTGTCATATCATTCAGGTGGATCCCATTACTCCCGCGATGATTATCGTATGTATGCATGTTCAACAAGCGAGTTTGAGTCATGTAATTTGATATAAATGTTATATGTTAGCTTTGAGTCATTCGATCGGTTACTATGAGGTCCTAAAGCCATGCATGAACACGTTATAATAAGAGTGCGGTTTCAAAATGAATGCATGTAGTCTTATACTTACTCTTAAGAGCTTATTATATGTATGAATGGTTTTAAATAATTGATGTTATCAAAGCGGTTTTACTTATCTTGCATACTCGGTACATTTAAGGTACTGACCGCATACCTTCTATGTTGCATCATTTATGGCAGGTCAGAGTATCACGGGTTTTAGCCCTAGTTCGGAGGATTTGCTTATAAGGATACCTCCCTTACTTAGTTGGTGAATCCTCATCTTTGAGAATTTGGACTTTCGATTATCTTGGATGTATTTTCGGTTGAGATTTGTTGAGCTAGTTGGGGCATTGTCCCATCAGCTCTCAGTTAGAGAGCTTATGTCGGACTTAGGCATGTAGTCATCTTTGGGCCGTTCTTTGCATTTGTTATGTCAAGTTAAGATATCCAGTTGAGTTTATGATTATAGTTTCTTCATATTTATTGAATGAGTTAGTGAATGCTTATGCCATGGGTTTTACTTGGGGTCCTCTGGGGTCCCTTGTCCCGTGTCTATGATTCGGGTTTCGCTCGGTTTGTAACAATTTACGGCAGATCGAGGCTGTCATCAAGTGCTCATTAAGCTTTACTTTCTCTATACATTGTAGGATCATGTCGGGTCTGGTCCTAACTCTCCCTACTTCAAACCACGATCTGGGATTTGCATTTGCGCCCATATAAGGCCTCGTAAGCGCCATACGGATTCTTGAATGATAGCATTATTGTAAGAAAATTCAATTAGGGAATTTAAATGCTCATCCCAACTACTCCGAGAGTCTAACACACACGGCTGCAACATATCCTCGAGCATACGATTTAAGTTACACTTTGCCGTTTGTTTGAGGATGGAAAGGTTGTAATCGGATAACCTATGTTCCCAAGCCTTTATGAAATGCTTCCTTTCATAATCTAGTGTGAATTAATACCACACGCTCCAGAAAATGATAGATGTTGGAACTGTATAATGAACTATCTCCGATATATAATTCGGCATAGTCCTCGAGTGAGAAGGTGGTCACGTTGATAGGAAATGAGCGGATTTCGTTAATCTGTCAGCAATCACCCAGATAGAATCAAATCTGGCAGCACAGTGCAGGGTAACACGTGCAAATCCATGTTGATTGCTTCCCATTTCCATAAGTACCGCTATCTCTGGTCAATCGTAGGATTTTTGATTCCACTTTGCCTAATGGCAGCCAGGTTAGGGCATTGTGCTACAAATTTTTGCTACACCCTTTTTCATTCCGAGCCACCCAAATCTCTTTTGTGTCATGATACATCTTTGTTGAACCTAGAGTGAAGAGAATAGCAAGGAATAATGTACCTCACTTCGCGGTCTGGCTGGCGAAGTCACACCCGGATCTCAGACGAGGCAACCCCTACATCTCAAGACCTCATCTTCGGTTACCTTAAATCCGATACTCCCCTCGCTGAATGTTTCTCTGAGATATATACTAGGTTAGGATCTTCATGTTGCCGCTCTTTTATCTCTACAACCGGGGATATCGCGGTATTGCGAATTGCGCCTTTGTCTCTTAGTCTACTATTGAGATGACTAAGGTGGCTAACTGGTGAAATTCTTGAGCCAGCTCATGATTATTCAGGGCCTGCAGTGTGCTAAACTTCCCATTGATCTATGACTAAGGGCAGCGCATGATGGCCTTCCTGGATATTATAAAATATTCCGCGTCATAGTCGCTGCAGCAGTTTCACAACGAGCGGTGCTACGCGCAGTTCGGCTCTTTTACGTGTAAAGATGTGCGGAGGCTCTTATGATCGTGTAAAAATGTCACGTGCACACATGCGGTAATGTCTCCTCCAGATTTTTGGCGTGAACTGCTAGCTAACTCCGAGGTCGTAGGTGGGATATTGTTTTATTCTTCCTCCAACTACCTTGAAGCATAAGCAATTACCTTATATGTTGCATCGAACACACCCTAACCGACACTTAGAAGCATCACGGTGCATGTATACCCCTCTTGGCACCTTCCGACAAAGCTAAATCTGGTGATGTCAATCGTTTTCAACTCTGGCAACTCTGTTCCGCAGCCGGTCTAGTGAAATTTAGGCGCATGCAGGTTAACGGTAAAAGGCAGCGTAGAGTAGAAAATCCCTCTACAAATCTTTTGTAATACCCTACTAACTTGGCCTTTCAGAGTTGAGTTGTAGGTCTTGTCCATGTCTTTAATGCATCAATCTTACGAATCTACTGGAATACATTGCTTTCTGGATATGACCCAGGCTACCGAATTCAGCTTGAACTCATTTAGAAAATTTTTGCATCTGGCCAGCGTGCAAGAATGGCGCACTATTCGCAAATCATCTCGGTGTTACGCTTACGAGCGGGGAATACACGAGAATGTCATCAATGAAACTATCAAAAATAGGTCAGTCTGACTTTGAAGATGCTCTTCGTCAAATCCATGAACTGCTGTATTCGTCAACCCTAAGGACATGAATAGAATTCAAAATGGCCATACCTAGTCTGAAAGCGTAGTTTTGGGATACTCTCTCCCGAACACACTTTTTGGTGATACCCAAACCTTATGTCGATCTTAGAGAAATACTTTGCCCCCTGTAACTGATCAAACAAGTCACTATCCTTGGGAAGTGAGGAAATTATTCTTGGTAGTGACCTTATTTGACGGTTAATCCTAACGTGTGGAGGGGAGCCATGTTCTTTCCACAAATAAAATCGGCGCACCCCATGGTGATGTACTCGGCCTAATGAAGCCCTTAACTAGCCCAATCTTCAGGTTGTTCCTTCAATTCTGCAGAAATTTGAGCAGTCATTCGGTACGGAGGGATGGATATAAATTTGAGTGCACGGTAATAGGTTTGATAGCAAAATCGTTTCCGTTTTGGGGAATGTGCTCCAGGGAAGTTCATCTGGAACACATCTGGAAATTCATTGACTCACTGGAATAGACTAAAGAGTCGGGATTACGCTGGACATCTGAACCCTGAACAATATGATAGATGCAACCCTTTGGTATCAACTTTCGCCCAAAGATAGGATATAAACCTACCTTTTGGTGTGTTTGCATTACCTTTCCACTCTCGCACTACCTCCTGAAGGTAAATAGGACAGTCATGGTCCAACATTCTACATTTGCGTAACATGGTGCTAGACAATCCATACCCATAATTGCATCAAAATCAATCATTTCTAGTTCCTCTAAATCCGCCAAAGTTTGGCAACTAACATCCTCTATTGTGCAACCCCGGTATATCCTTTTAGCTATAATAGAATCACCGACAGGCGTGGACATTGAAAAGGGTTCTTTGAAGCAGTGCAGTTGTTATAGAACTTTTGGGCCACTAATGGTGTAACATAAGATAAAGTAGAACACGGGTCTATCAAAACCTGCGGAATGAGAACAAATGTCGACATACACTGTTACAACATCCGGCAACAACTTTAACTCCACAGCCATGCAACCAAAGCATAAGTGCTGATCTGGTGGTGCACAGACTTCGATGCCCACGACTGCCTCGGCCTCTATCGATTGGAGTTGAGGGCCTACGCCACGCTAGAGATGTTCAGGATACACATTGTTGTGAGAAGATTTGTCTTATCGGTCTAGATCACTCACGACACTGTTTGGGCGAGTCTCTCTCATCATGTGATGCTCACGCCCACGGGTGTAACACCTTGATAGAGCCACATGTATGCCCCAAGAGTGGCGTCGATTGTAAATAGGGCAAGGTGGCATGATGGTCACTGCAACTTTAACCCTCGATGTTGCGAACTTAGATGAGTGAGCTCGTCGGAGTCACGACGCCCCGACGTGGCATGGTCACCACCCTGCTATTTGCGGCGGAGGTGGGGGTTTGGGTGGTATGCTGATAGTCATGGCTGGAATCAGCTGAAACTCTATCTAAATGTCATAGGCCCTAACCTGTGGCTGGTGCTCACGATTCGCCCTCTCTATCTCCGGTGCGGCCTTTCAGTCCCATAATACTACCGAGCAAATGCACGAATATGGGCGATGTCCATGTCCTCTCGTAAGAGTAGTAACACAAGTCTCCACACATACTTTGGGCTTGACCCCATAATGAACTAGTGCACCCTGGATGGCATAGCTGTCTCGAGTGGTGCATATCGGGCCAAAGAATCAAATCTCATAACATACTCTCGAACACTCATCGGAAAGGCCCTACTTTAGTAAAAAACGGATCCACGCGGGCTGTCGGATTTCTCGAGGCAAATAGTGGTCCAAGAGGAACCTGCCACGAAAAATTTGGACCAAGTCGAACATCTCTACCTCGGGACCTCTCCCCACTCTCGTACCATAACACTACTATGTCCCGCAAGCCAGAGAAAGCAGCTGCCAAGACCAGCCGCATGCGTGGCATGCATTGCCTGCGAATCTGCTGCGGTGGTCCCTAAAAGTCTTGAGGGTCCTCATCTCGTCCAGTCCCTATGAGCTGGCAGGACTCAATGCGAGAAACTCCCAAACCCTCAAACTACCAAGTCCTCCTGAAGATTCAGCAACCACAAGTGCCCGCGGATGACGCTGCGCGGCCATCATCTGGAAGCCCACTTGTAGACAACATTCCTAACCTTCTGGTCGATGGTATCGGTATAGGAGGCATTGGGTGGGTGCCTGTCTGCCGCTCTGGACGGCTCTGAGCGTGGCAGCAAGTGCTTTGGGAGCCCAGAGATGAAGTCTCCTTTGTCGCCCACCTCGGTCAGTGGCTCGACGGGGGCACCATGCTAGTGCCCAGCCTTCTCTGTTTGCGACGATCTAACTTCACCCGCCGAGTCATGGTACGTCGCATGTCAGAGCCATTTCTCGTAGACAAGCGGAATATAAGTAGCTTAGGGACTCAACCCTATACGGTCATTTATCACGGTAGAAGAGAAAGAAGAGTAACCACCCACAACATGCCTCGCATCCCCTCTGTCTATAGAATGTGGTGCACAACACATCCATATACAAGACTCTACTTGACACGGCTTGAGACTCACTTTGGGATAAATGCTCGATACCAAATTTGTCATGCCCCACCTTGAGAGGCAAGCGGCACCTAGTGCCACCTTTGGGCTCGACTAACACAGTTGAAACATGCAAGTACGGTGCGTACTGCAAATGAATTCAAGAAACCTTGAGCTATATCTCGGGCATCATACGGCCTCCAGGAATTTGTAAGCAGCGACAGCTAACCAACAACGGCAATAAAGGAGAATCCTATGGGCGACAAGACCACCATGCTATCTAGTTATAGCGAAATGAAAATCGAGGTAACTATAACTATCTCTGCTATAGTGAACAAGGCCACTATCTTTAACTAAACAAGGCCCCACCCGACCATCACACAAAATAAAAAATATATATATATATATAGGCCCACACGACTAACAACAAACTAACCACAGTGAATATACACGTAAATCTTCAAGCCTCTAGGAGTGAAATAATGGTGAGACGGGGCAGAGCCACCACCCATATCTTGTATAATAAAGTAAACCTTCTAACTATTAGCTCAGGAGGAAGGGAGCGGCTTGTCCTTCGCTAATTTTGGCTGGATGCTAGGAAGGTGTGATCGCGTCTATCCGCACTGCAGAGGCAAGTAATGCGAGCGCCCCATGGATGGGCGTCGGTACAACATGTCACATATGTAAGGCGTGCTTGAGGAAAATAACTTAATGAACTTGAAATGGCTGAAAATGGCGGAGTAGAAGGGATAGGGATATAACACAGATAACTTAACTTCTATTGCCTAACCTATCAATTAATAGACACAAACAAGAACCTTACATTTATGTCCAGGAAGGTACAGAGCATCACGGAATAGCTTATTCGGGGCCCCATAAATACAGGCGAGAACACTTCACTATTACCCCTAACAAGGTCAAAATAAGTCAACTAGTAACTATAGCCAATACAGTCCCCTAGGTCTACCTGGCCAGGCCCACTGCATTTTGAACTGTAGTTGTGCAATGAGTCACAGTGGACTCACGATAATTGCACCACGACACCGAGGCTCGACGGGGGTGTGAGATTAACGTCTGATATAGAACTGATGGAATGGATTGTATAAGGCCCTTGGGCCCTCCGTCATCACACCCCTTTAGACTGACATATCACTCCTTGGAAGCGACGTTATGTAGCCTAGCGGGCAGCGACACATCTAGTAACCTTAGGGTTGGTCATGGAATGCTATACAGGGCAAAGTCGATCCCCAACTAAACATAAGTCGGTCACCGATATGACCTTGACTAATCACAACAACAATACTTTTGGCTCTCCTACTAGGATTCAAATTGTAGTACAATGCTATAGAAATTAACTTACTTAGGAAGGAATTCGCGCTTAACATGCAGCAGCACATTGATTCCCGATTATCGGCGAGTTTCAATTTGTATTCCATGACTCCTTCAAATATAATCATGTCTTTTGGGAGAAAGAGACTAATTTCAATACCAAATTCAGCTTAAAATGATAACTTTTAATACTAATAGCAACTATAGTTCAACTACATAAAACACGGCCGAAGAAACTACTAATTTTCGAGAGTGTTCGGAAGGGAGAAATGCTTACCTAAAAGCACTACAGCCCAGTCGATATAGAAATAAATTAGGAGCAATTCGACAGCTTCTGCCAGCGGGTTCAATTTTTAAGGGGTATTTTGAGAAAATAACTCCGTAGTAATATTCCTTGCTAGCTTAGAACGGGATACCTAAAGTTAATTTGAGTTTGGACCGTGTTTGATAGTGTAATCGGGTGAAAAATGATCCGTCTCGTTCTCCTCTTTCTCTGGCGAAACAATTGTTGGAAATGAACTACAGTGAAAAGAGGCTTTATATATATTAGAGGCGTGCTTGGGCGTGGCGCGCGCCCATGCGCGCCAACCTCCTGTCGTGCCGCGCCTCTCAAGGCGCCCGGCGGTGCCTTGGCATGCAGCGGCCCGGCGGTGCAGCTCTTGGATGGCGCGTCGCGCTGATCCGTGTGCGTTGATTACATCCACGACCGCTTCCAAGGCTTTCCTACAGCGTCACGCTCTCTTTATTCGTCACAAATCTATGCGTATGCTTACTAATAGTTAACTTTTCGCGGTGCAGCACATATAATATGGGTCATGGAATATAGTGATATATTATAACAAGTTTTTGCGTCAAGCGCCCCTATGTTTGGGTGATTTTAATTTTTTTAACTTTTAAATAATTGAATTTGTTAATTTTGAGTTTTTGTTTTTTGTTTTTCTTGAATTCCTACCTCTAAGATTTTTTAAAAAATTTTCAAAAAATTAAATCGTGAGCATAACTTAGCCTTAGAAGGCATAAGTTCAATAGGTAAAAATTCAATTCGCATGAATATTTGTCTATAGATATAAGTTCCCTAATGACCTTGTGCCCCCAAGGCATAATGTCATATTATTGAACTTGTGTCTATGTGCAGAAGTTGTCCTTTAGGCACAATTTCAATTGCATGAACTTTTTCCCTTCCCCAAGACACAAGTTCATGTCACTTAATTTTATGTCTGATAGGCATAATTTTTATGTTATTGAAGTTAAGCCTTTAGACACAAGTTCATAATTATAACTTATGCGGTAGGCATAATTTCGTATTATTAAACTTGAAAATTTTTCCCGTAGGCACAATTTCATGTTACTTAATTTATGTCTCGTAACCATAATTTCATGTTATTGAACTTGAAATTATGCCCCATAAACACAATTTTAATTGCATGAACTGTTCTTTAGACACAAGTTCATATTACTTAACTTATGCTTGTGAGACATAATTCATATTATTAAATTTGTGTGCCTATGGGAAGAAGTAGGCATAAGTTCAATAACATGAATTTATGTCTACCAAGTATAAGTCATGTTACTTATGCCCTACGGACATAAGACATAATCTATGCGAATTTATGTCTTTAAGGCATAACTTTGGGCAAAAACTTATGCTTCACGAATTTTATTATACCTTGTGAATATATATTGCTATTTAGGGCATTTGATCATTTTTTGTCACATAAAGTGACGAAGGAAAAAAATTAAAGACCACAAATTTAGAGTCAAAATTAAAGACGAGTTTAAAATAAGGGTATTTGTGCGAAGATGACCCATATTAAATATGGAAAAATTACATAGGATATCAATTATTAGATTGAAATTTACTATTTTACAAATTTAAAAACTATTTACTAATACATATAGTTACCAAATATACTAGATTTTTTATATTTTATTTTTAATTTTTGTACTTGCAGTTTAAGAGAAAAATGAAGGTAATTAACTTTATTTTTGTATTTCTTTTTTTTATTTGTAGTTTGGAAAAAAATTAAAGCAGTTAATTTTTTATATTTTCATTATTTTGCATGTGCAGGTTTATAAAAAAAATAAAGATAATAAAAAAAATAAAAAAAATAAAAAAAATAAAAAAAATAAAAAAAATAAAAATATTTTTATTATTTTCAATTTTTTATTTTTTTTATTGGAAAGTTGAATTAATAGGATATGCTCTTTTTTTGTTTTTTGTATTAACGAAATATTAAAAAAATTTATAGCATTTCAATATTTTTAGAATCACGCAATTTTAGAAAAAAAATTATTTAAGGTAGTTATTTTTTGTATTATTAATGTATATTCGGTTCTATTTTAAAATTAAAAAACAAAAAAAATAAAAAAATTTTTTTAAAATTTAGAAATTAATTATGTTTTTAAGTGTTTTATTTTGATTGTTTAAAATTGTAAAACATATAATTTTAGCATAATGATGATTTGTGAAGAAGACGAGAAAAGGGTGCAGATTTATATATTGAGTGTTAGAAAATAACTGGAAAGTAATTTTAGCATAATTGTATTTGTAAGAGAAGAAAAAGAAAAAAAATTGCGGTTATTAAGTGACCAAGTTTAATTACAATTTGTTATACAATTATTCATACTTATCATGATTAAGTAACCAAGTTTAATTAGGATTTGTTATATAATTATTCATATTTATCACACAATTAGGTAATTAAGAAATGATAGTTTTGATAAATATAAAATTATTGGCGGTAATATAGGTAATTAATTTGATAATATTGTATGTCATATAATTTTTTCCGTTTAGAATATACCTTATGCTTGGACCTCATTCTCTTAAAAAAAAAAGAAATTTTCATAAATAGCACTACATAATAAAATAATTATATAAAATAGCATGATTTATTAAAATTACAGAAAATAACATATTTTCTATTTTACGATACAATTTCTTGTAATCATTATGGCTAGTATCTAGATTTCAAACCCTCAATTACTCCTTAATTGGTGTTATTTATTTTAAGGGAAGTTGCGTATTTAATGAGGAGTAAATCACTCTTTTATGATCTTGGATATTTTTTTTCTTATTTAAAATTTTAAGCCAAAATTTCACATTTATTGTAATTTCCTAAAATCTGAAATTACGGATTTTGGAGGAAATTTTTTTCTTTGGGTGTATCATCGTTGCAGATTTAAAAACTTTCAAATTTGTGTTGATACATATACAAAACTCATCTATCTAAATGAAAGTTATGTGTTTCACTAGAAAATTTGATATATACCAATAAACATCAAAAAAAATTGATATACAAAATATAATACATAAAAAGACGGTATCATCGGTTTAATAGTAAAATTTAAAAAAAAAACGAATGCACAATTAAAGAATCTATAATCTGAAAATTTCTATAACATTAAATGTTTTTATAAAAAAGAGATGCAGATGTCATACATTAATTAATATGAATAGGTAATTTTCAAATTTGTAATTTATTAAGATATGCGATACATAGGCAACAAAGTAAAAAAAATTGGCAAGCATTTTCTAAATTGATACATAAAAAATAATATGAGTATTTTACATTCATGTATCACCGAAATATTGATACGCACTAATAACAAATTGGTACAATGTATTGATACACACAAATTAATACATTGGTATAAAATATTGAGATATATATATCAAAATCGTGCGATACATGTATTAATTCCGTCGTTGATACACAAAAAAAAAAAACTTTTAAGAAAAATTACAAGTGTATTAAATTTGTCATTGAAACACGGACAAGCTTGAGAAATCCGGCAATATTATTGCTAATAAAATGTTACCGCCCCGATTTCTCCTTGAATCTTAGCTTTGACATTGTTAATGGTATCTAGCTCGATCTCAAGAGTAATGGTCTTTCGATGCAGAGTGTCTTAACAAGATACGCATACGAAATATATTGAAGCACACAATTGTCACAACTTCCAATTAAAAGATCAGGCCAAAATAAATCAAAAAACAAGTAGCTTTGAAAAATAAGAAGGACAATAATTGAGGATCTACAATTCTCTACATCTTCTTGGCCAAAAACTTTGAATCTTTTTTGCTTTCTCCAAAGATGTTGTAATTCTCTGCATCCAAGTTGTCATGAGAGAGAGAGAGAGAGAGAGAGAGATTGAAAAATTTGGAAGGCGAAAGGGGCATTGAATTAGAGAGAAATTGGTAGTGGATTGGAGAAGGTAGAAAAATTGATACATATGGTAACTTGCTATTTTTGTAATTTTTTAAGAGTGTTGTGATATATTGTAAATAGATACTAATATTTGCTTAAATTATGTAATTTTTCAAAAAAAAAAATTGAAATGAGTCAATGGTTTGGGCCTAAATGCGCTGCTTCTGCCCGGACTTTTCCTTCAAGAAATTTGTAACTTAAAACTTGCAAACTCTCAATGGGACCCTCCTTTATTAACGGAAAACATACATAATTTCTATAAAATAAAATGTTTACATGAGCATACCCTTTATTTTTAATGTCCCCAAAGTAATTACACAAAATATCCCATTAATTTATACTTTTTGGTGGCGTCAAATATGTCTTTCCTTTTTGTCTACATACATGTCACTATCTTGGTATTAGTTTTTCTCTCTCTTTTCTTTAACTTATTCCTTTTTAAATTAATTTAAGTCTTTGTTACTATTTTTGAGGTCTTTTATTTATTTTACTTTTTAAATAAAAAATAAATAGCGATCAACTAACTATATTTAGACTACTAAAAATATAGAAAAATTAAATAATTTAATTATAACAAAAGTAATTTACAAAAATACTAAAATCAATAGCTTAATTTATTAAAATTAAAATTAATAAAAAAGAAATATATTTTTAATTTTTTTTTTTTAAAAATCATTATTCTTATTTTTTACCATAATCTAATTTTATGCTCAAATTTGGCTCCTTTTTTTAATGTTTCAAATTTTAATTTTCTACTCATTTTTCTCATTTTCTTTATTCTTTACATCTTTTTCTCTTATTTTGTTAATTTGTTCTCAAATTATATTATTTCTTTTCTGGTAATCTAATTTCACTCTCAAATTTGATTCCATTTTTTATTTTTTCTTTTATTTTTTCATCTTATTTTTTTTATTTTTAACAAAATTAACTTTCAAATAATTAAAATTCATAAATTTAAAAAAAAAAAAACGTTTTTTTTTTAAATTCTACTTTTTAATTTTTTTGATACCATTGAAGTATCTTCTAGTCCTCAATGTCTACTCTTGAGTCCTCAGCAATTACCATCACAATATATTTATATCTGACATGGTATCATGGAAGACTCTCCGATCTTTCGATGAAGCATTTTTAGTACTCCATGATACCATCACATTATATCTATATATTGGCATAGTATCATGGAGGACTATTCGATCCTTCAATAGACACTCTTCGAGTCCTCCATGATATCTTCATAGTATATCTATATACTAGCATAGAATAATTAAGGTCGGATTTAGTCTTGTAGGGAGAAAATCCTCGGTCATATGGTAAATACAATCACTTAACATGTATATATCTTGTCATGGTATCATTTATAATTGTTTAGTCCTCAATGATACCATCACGGCCTCATCCCATATACTAGTGTGGTGTCATTGAGGAATGGAATCCTTGATTAAGACTCCTCGAGTCTTCCATGATACCATCACAATATATCTATATCTTGTCCTTGGAATAATTGAGACACCTTTTTAGTTCTTCAAATAAAACACTACTCGACCCTCCATGATACCATCACGAGTATATCTATATAATATTGTAGTATCGTGAGGTCTTTTTCCAGTCAGCAACAAGACACTCCTCGGTCCTCTGATACCATAATCGTATATCTATATACTAGCATGATATCATTAAGGTCTTCTTTAGTCTTCGAGTGAGAAACTTTGCTAATCTTTAATGATACCATCACGGTATATTTATATACTATCATGGTATCATTGAGTGCATTTTAGTCCTCACTTTTTACTATCATAATATATCTATATATTGTCATGGTATCACGAGGCTTGCTTCCAATCAGTGAGACACTCCCTCGATCCTCTATGATACTATCACAATATACCTATATAATGTCATGGTATCATTCAAATTACGCATTGGAGTCCTTAATGATACCATCACAATATATCTATATACTGTCATAGTATCATTGAGGTCTTCTTTTGTCCTTGATCAGACCTCTTTGTCCTGTCACTGTCCATCATAGTATGTAAAGCTGTGATATCATTAAGGTCTGTTCGGTCTTTTTACTTTGAGGAACTTCTTAGTCTTCAATGATACACCATCACAATATATTTATTTACTGTCATGGTATCATTGAGGTTTACTTCAATCCTTCAGGTGAGAAACACTTCTAGTCCTCTATCATACCACACATTTATATTTATATCTTGATATGGTATGTTGAGGTTTGCTTCAATCCTTCAAGATACAATCACGGTATATCTATATACTACCATGGTATCATTTAGGGTCTATTCGAGTTCTTCAATGAGACACTCTGTTTAGCCCTCCATGATATCATCACAATATATCTATATCTTGTCATGACATCATTGAAGTCTTGCTTTAGTTCTTCAATAAGGCACTCCCAAACCCTCTATGACACCTCACGGTATGCCAATATAATATTGTGGTATCATTGAAATCAATTTCCAGTCCTTCGAGTGAGACAATCCCTTGGTCTTTATGATACCTTCATAGTATATCTATATACTAGTATGGGGAAATCATTAGAGGAGAAAATCCTCGAGTTCTCAATGATGTCATCACAATATTTCTATATACTGTGTAGAATCATTGAGTCTACTTCAATCATCAATGATACCATCACAATATATTTATATATCGGTATGATATCATAGAATTTACGCTTAATTTTGATATTTTAATTTTTATATTAGTTTTAGCAAGTTGAATTTTTATAAAAAATTATTAAAAAAATAGAGTCATATTTAGGATATAAATTTCTATTTCCATTTGCAAAAGCAAAAAAAAATTTATACAAATAAATTCTTTATCATTTTATATTTTAATAAATAAACCGGTGGACTTTAATATTTTTTAATTACTTTTTATTGTAGTCTGAATTATTTTTTTATTAATATACAAAAATTCAAAAGAATAAAAATATCTTTAATTTTAAAAATATAGAAAGGAACAAAAATTTAAAAAATAACCTAACAAAAAAAAGTAAAAAGAATCGAAAAATAGAAAAAACAAGAAAATAAAATAAAATAAAAAATAAGGAACAAATTATAAAATATTACCAAATAATATCTCTAATAGATAATTTAAAAAAGATAAAAAGAAGAAAATAAATAAGAAAAGGACAAACAATAAATGCAAGGACAAAAAAAAAAAAAAAAGAAACACCGCAAAGTGAGGGTATTTGGGGTAAATATTTTGCCCCAAATGATTATTAATAAAATTAGTATGAAAAGGGGCAAATCAGAGTAATTAATTTACTTTGTGGGGTATTTTGTGTACTATTCCCTTTATTAACTTAATCTATGGAAAATGTGAGCAACTAAATATTATTTACCGGTTCTTAAGGCATTAACACCTATACACATGACCTAAAACGAGTTTAAATGAGACGTTAACAGATTTGATTTTAGCAAAGCAATTATTGGTATCTTACTAAAAACTAGGATGACTACGCTAAACCCAATAAAAGGGATGAAGAGGCTAATGACGAAGTACTATAATTTTCAAGAGACATAAATACAAACTCATAAAATTTTTGAGAGAGGAAGAAGCGCTGGACGGTTTTGATGGGAACAGGCTGCTATACACGAGCTTATTATGACACTGCTACTGTTTGCTTCTCTGATTTGGACAGGGATGGAGCCGGAGGAGTATACATTTACAATAATAAGACAAAAAAATGAATTGAAGCAGACCAAGGATTAAGGTGTATAAAATAAAAGAAACTAAATAGTAAAACAGATAGTGCAAAATTGAGGCAGTACATCTGGTGCCACCACTACTTTTCAGAAGAAAAATTAGACGTGGCATTGAAATAAGATAGTGCACTTAGCTAATACTAGCACAAACTAAATTTTTCAATGTATGTTTGAACAACTAGCAGAAGTAGTTTAGTGAATCCTTCCTAGGACACACTTGTGTGTATGGAACCCAAAAAAAGTCTCTAAATCTTCTAATCATGAGCTCTATGTATGAATTTTGGCTAAGACAAAGTGAAATAACTCCTACATGGATAAAGCACTATTCATTATTAAATATATTATTAATTAATTAATTGAGTTAAGCTTCCGAACTTAAAAAATATTCATTTGCAAAAATGGTTAATTAGAGTGTTAGAGTTATAAATAACCTAGAATTGATAATAAATACATACTTAGAATAAAATATTTATTTTGTTATTTTAATTATTATTGTTTGATTATTTAATTTTGATTTTATATTTAATTAATCTTTGATTTGAGTTTTTAATTGTTATTTTTGTGGTTTTTCAATTATTGATTATCATTTGTATTTTATAATTTTTTTAAGAGTTAAATTAAATAATGAAGGGTTTAAATTATTCAATAATTTTAGAAGTTTAAATAGTTAATAAAGTATATAGAATCAAAATTGGGTGTTAGTAATCCTTGTCTTTTATATTGAAAGCAGGTTTGACGGCCTTAATGACCCTTGCATATCTATGCTTACTTTCAACTTCTTATGATTTTAAAGAGCATGATGGTGTCAAGTAATCCTTCAGGAGCTTAGTTTAGACTATGCGGTTAAGGTAAAGTTGTTGATTCAGTTATTGTTCTATGATTTATGTTATATGTACACTCAGGTTGAAGCGCCATCTTGCTGAAAGAGTCGTTATAGTGTCATGTGAGATATCCATATAGAAATTTTCTGCATTTCGGGGTTTCCGGATAGTTCATATTACGGGGAGACTACTGCTTGGAAATTTTTCGAAAATAGCGAAGAGTTAAACTCCGGGTGAAGTTTGTAGTCGACATTCGAGGGGCGAATATTCCTAAGGAGGAGGATGTTACACCCATGTTTCTAATATTTTAGTCGGCATATTTGTATGTTATTGAGAGTTTTATAGTAGGACGCGTGCGAAAGGGCCCGGAAAAGGTCGAACGAGCCGGAATCGGGTTGCAAGGGAGAAGGCGGGACAAAGGCTGCCCAAAGGGGCACGTGTCAAGGACCCTTCCTGAGCGCGTTGAGCTCAGGCCGCTCATGTCTGACACATTGGGTTAAAGTGACATGGACCCCCATGTCCACCTTCCCAAAGTTATATATATTAAGTTGTTTATTGGTTCATTTACAACAAACGGGGGCCCTCGGCCGAATAGTAGAAGAACGCCATTTTCATATAATTTTCCTTCGTTTACGGGTCCAAATGCCGTCTAAATTCAATTAACTTAGAGGTATCGGATTATAAGTCTGCGGGGAGCATTACTACGGAGTTAGTTTCTTGAAATTCGCCCGGTAAATCGTAATCTCACCCGAGTAGAAGTGTCCGGAATTTAACAAAACTAATTTCTATATACCGTCACAAGATTCAATAAGTATTTCTCCTTTACGAACTCTCTGAGAAATTATCGTTTTTTATTAGTATTTCGTTAAGTTGAATTATAGTTAATATAAGTATTAAAAGTTATCGTTTTTGCCAAATTTAGTACTGAAACTAGTCTCATTTCTCCCAGAGTATTATGATTATAGTTGGAAAGAATTGTTGAATACGTGTTGAAACTACTTCAATTAATCCAGGAATTGGCGATCCAGTGTAAGGTAAATTCGTTAAAACAGTGGTTCCTTAGGTGTTATAGCTTTGGTTTGAATCCCGGTAAGAGCAGTGTATCTATTGTGGTGGCGGTTGTTATTAAGTAGAGCCAGTATTCTATATTTAGTTTAAGTCTGTGACTTTGTCCTATATATCCCTCTATAACCAACTCCCAGGGGTTACTAGCGTAACCGGCCTTGCTTGAGCAGAGATGATATACATCAAGGAAGCGGTAGGCATCCTGAGGGCGAAGATGGGTCCAAGGTCCTCATACGGTCCATTTCATGGATGGACTATTATATGTCGTATCGACACCATCCCATATCGAGCACGGTACACACAGGAGTGCCGAATGTCAGTCAGGACTCGAGACATGAATTCTGATTCGAGGGGGTCGAGTGGGATGGGTTGCAAATCCCGGGGGGTGGCCGGGACGGCTATAGATGATGACTCGAGTGTGACCTTGTTGTTAGGGATATATAGATTGAAGTGTATCACCGGGGCTTATAGGCTGAAGGTGGTTATTTTTATTGCTGGTTGTACCTTAGGCTTATGAGGTCAGGAGTAAGTTCTTGTTTTCCTTAGTTGCGATAGATTAGACAGCGGGGAAGTTCGGTATTCGAGGTAGTATTTCTATCCCTTCTTTTGAGTTTACTTTCGGTTTCATTTTAGTTCATTTAGTTATTTATAATTCTTGTCTTACATATTCGGTACATATGTACTGACGCCCTTCTTAAGGGAGTGCTTGCATTGCTTACTGCGGAGTGCGATGGGCAACGGACTAGGATCTTCTTAGCTTTTCTGCCAAAGTTAGCGAAATGATCATTTCTTTTCCTCAGTCGATAGTTAGAAGGTTTACTCTCTTTTTTTCTTGTACAATTTATGGGTAGGTAGGGGCCATTTGTTTCGACTATTATATTACTCCTAGAGGCTTGCGGATTATCTCCGTTTCCTTTGTGGTTATTTGTTGTTGGCCGTGTGAGGCCCATATATGCTATCTTGCGTGTTGAGTGTCCTGAGTCTTGTTTATTTGTTAGTTAACGACCTTATCGGTCATAGATTAGTTTAGTATTGGATTTTCTTTTCAGTTATAACTAGACATCATGGTGGCCTTGTTGGCCCGCATAGGATTCCCCACTGTACCTGACTACGGTTAGGTATTTCACTGCGGTGGCTATAAGGCCTTGTCGGCGGGAGCGTGTTTACAGGCGAGATAGCCCGTTGTTTTTAATTTGAGGATTAGTCATTTACTAGAGATGTGTAAGCTCGGTTAGGCTAGTTCGGATCCCTAGCGGGCACTAGGTGCCATTCATGCCTTCCAAGGTGGGGTGTGACATGACCCTTGCATATCTATGCTTACTTTCAACTTCTTATGATTTTAAAGAGCATAATGGTATCATGATCATATAGGGTATATTGATATTTTGTGATCTATTGAGTCGGATGAATTTCGGTCTGAGGTTATTTTGTTTAGTCTTTGCCATTTAGCTTCTTTAAGATGAGATATATATTTGTTTGATTATTTGCTTTGTATCTTCTTGGGATATTGCACCTAAATTGTACATGTCCATCTAGGTCGGCTCAGAGTCATAATGGCATTAGGTGGCGATTACATCTTCCAAGACTAGGACATGAAAAACTTGAGTATCGGAACGACGTCATATCCTAATAGTCTTGTAAGAGTCTTGTTTATAAATGTATTGTGCACCACATGTTATAAGCGGGGGCTACAATGCATGACAAACATGATTACCCAGTTATTGGCTATAATAAGTCTCCATATCATATTAAGGATTGATCGCAAAAGCCCATCTGTATTAAGACTCTAATGAGCTAGCTCTATAATACCCTATCATAGCCTTAGCCATCTCTAATATTATTACCACATTAAGCCCGTTTACCCCTCTTTTTTTCTATCAGTCATTACCTCTTTAGTGAGAAACCCATTTACATGATGTTTCTCCCCTTCCCTGCAAAGCCTAAGTAGAGAGGTCGTATCTTTTGGTCTTGCACCACCATTGATACTTGACCTTGTTGATGAAGTTGCTGAGAAGTATGAGTAACTTTGTATCAGGTCTTTCTTAGGCAAAAGTACCAAATTTTGTGGGTAATGTAGTTTGTTGAAGTAAATCTAAGAAAGGAAATTAAACGGCATACGGTTTGAACACAACCACTTTCACAATGTCCCAATATATTTGATAAAAGTATCCCGTGAACCCTTATGGTCCACTATAGCACTCTTTCATTTGGATTAAAAATAAATGTTTTTCACATCCTCCTGTGAAGGCATTTATATAGAAAATTATTTTGCTCCCGCTTTATCATATATGGGACATGAGATAGAATTTTTGAATTAACACCCTCTTCTTCCTGTATAAACTATTGCTTATAATAGAATACTGTTTATTTAACCATTTGAATTTCATCTTCAAGTTAGTTTTCATCCGTATCTTGGATCCTTTTGATCTGAAGTCTCTTCCTTCTCACACTATTAGACTATAAAAATATCTAGAATTTCTGTCTTCTTCCACAAATCAATATATTCTTATTTTATGCCTTTAGTATTCTTCTTCTTAATGCTGTATTTTCAGTTCCAACTTGAGTGATGGAGAATGGTTCTATTTGTAGGTGGTGCTCTTTTTCAAATAAAGTTTCTTTAATTCTCACTTATCCCTCCCACTAATTATAAGTTGTTTAAAAAAGATATCTCAATATGCTTCTCAACTCCATTTAAATAGTACACATTTCATATTCTTCAACTTATTTAAGAAAGCAAAAGAGTCGGGGCCTTCTTTGGCTAACCGGTTCTACTTCACCATATCTAGAAAATTTTCATGCTCTGTTCAAAACTTCAAAAATCTAAAAGTTTTTGCTAAATGTTTGTTCTACACCCTATAGGAGCACAATAATTAGAAGCACAATTAAAGCTAATTCTATCCAGGTGTTCAACCTCCATATGTTCAAACCAAGATTGTAGTGCTTGATTAACTAGCATTCTATCCACGATTATTTCAAAGTATGATCTTTTACGCCGTTCATTGCACTAGGTAAATACACTTTCTTTGAAGCTTGTATTGTCCTCAACTCGCAAGAACTATTATGAAATGCAAAGTACGCCAGATAGTTGGTAAACTCTATTTTCTTCACCATTTAACACTCACATTAAATTTTCTACCACCTAGAAGTGAAATAGGGTTAGCCAGCTAATATATATCATCTCATAAGCGTAATCTCTAGTTGACATAATCTTACACACATAAACTAGGTTGTCACCTACTCCAAATTAAGATTAGGTATCCCTAGTTTCACGGTGATTTTCTGAATATTGTTTACTAGCACTTTACTTGAATATTGTGTGCTACAAATTATCAAATCTTTTATTAGTGTTTGTCTCAACTTGATTCATTCTCATCCTCTTTTTATATCTTCCAGCCATGCTAACCCTCTTTGAAATGGCTCCATTAAAGCAATGAGGAAAAACATATAGTGTTTATTTAATATTTGAAGCCTATGAAAGACTTGATTAGTTTTCACTGATCTTATTCCAATTAAAGGACTTGATCATCATTTAATGTTGTATTTGATTGTTGTACTCCTTATTATAATTCTAGTGGATTGTGACTTCTCTGAATTCATATTCTTCTTTCCTTTTAATTTCTCCTTTGATAGTAGTTTTTGAGGATGAGTTCGAACCAGCAGTGACTTCCACTATAGCTTGACGTAGGGTCCTCCTTGTTTGTTCTCTTTACTTTGTAATTATGATTTCTTTTCTTTTCTCTTTGCTTCAACACTATAAGATACTAATCATAAATTACCTATTAGGGAAGTTTGTACTAAGTAGAGGGCCTATTTGTTCTATCTACTAAGCACTATAGTCCCAACCTAGTTTTCTCCCACTATGTAGAAAAACTCTATTATTTTTGAGGATACGTTGCAATGAGTTTTGCATTTCATATCATTGTCTCTATATCTCCGTATTCTTCTCGATTGTGATTGGATGTATCTACTTTCTCTACAATACTCTTTTTCAAACGGTATCCGCCTTTGGCGTTTGTGTACGAAACAATGACATTGGCGATCCATAATTCATCCTTATCCTTGTTTGGTTATTTGAAATTTTATTGTTCGTCCTCTTGATATTGGAAATCTTTGTATATGTACATAGTTTTCATCACTTAGTTAGACTTTGGTACTATGTCATCTTTCTATTTCTTGACTTCCTCCTTTTTGTTAGTTTGATTGTTGTGGAGTTGTTTATAATTTTTAAGTGATTTTGCTTTATTCTCATCATATATTTATTCTTCAACTTCAACTTTGTCTTTCTAAGCTTTATTATTGCTATTTTTATGAATAAGTTATTTATCCAGGTCCTGTCTAGTGTTCCAGATTCACCTTATTGTTGTCTCCTTTGTTGATCAACTCGACCTACGTATTTACTATGTTCTCCTTTTTTGTTTTCTATTTTGTTCTCCTTATTACCCTTGGTTTGAATTTTCACCTTTTTGCTTTGAGTTTTTTATCATTATTTAGATATTCATATACATTTGAGAATTTGATTTCGTACCTTGCAGTTACCCTCCCTCAACCTTATTAAAACTCTGTGACATGTCTATCAAATATCTCATATCTTAGGATTTTCAACTACTCTCTTCCATAAGATAATAATTTTAGAAATTCTTTCACTATATAGGTTGTACTAGTTTCACCTTGATGTTGTTGGCCTTCCTTCTTATTCTCCACCTTATCCACCTCATCCATGTATCCGGGATGCTAACTAGTTTGTTGTTCAATTCTAGGTGTAGATTCTATATTCATTATTTGAATTCTATTGCATCTTACAGTTGGAACAATGTAGCGGAAAATCATCTTTTGAATCCTTACTTTCTCTATCCTTGTTTCTCAATATTATATTTATTTATATCTATAGTAATATATTTAGGCGGTTTAGTAAACCATTCATGAAATTTCACTCTAGTAAGGTGGGTCTTGCTTTATTGATGATAGCAACATCAAGGTGTAAATCTTTTCAACTGCGAATGCTAAAGTAATTAGTGTTATTTTCACAAAGAATGTATGGGCAATAAATTAAGGAATAATATCCAGGCCATGACTTGCATTGTCTCCTCATCTGTCTAAATTTAGCATCGTAAATAAAGAGGTTGCATTTGATAATTAGATCAATCTTTGGCTCTGAGATAATACACTCTCTTTGAAATGATGGTAACAAAGTCTTCCCGTAATTTAAACCTAATTAACATATGTCGATTATGAAAGTACCCAATCTAGCATTCTCGTTTGATTTCAAAGTGCTAGGGGGTTAAAGTGCGTAATTCTCTGTGGTATTAACCATGAAAAATTTACCTATAATTATTGAAGTTATCGTGATAATTTGTCCTTTTCCTTTCTTACAAAATACGTGACAAGTTCTCCATTTGATGTTCTCCGCTGCTTTCATTGAATGGATGAGTGTCTCTTTTTAAAATTATCTTTTGGACTTTTCAATAGACTAAGCTTATTATGGAAGGTTAAAGTTGGCAAGGTTTGGTGAAAAAATGGTTTTGTGAGTTTTATAATGACTTTGGAAGCAGAGGGGTAGAGTGAATGTGGATGATAGCGTGATAATACAATTGACTAGTGAGCCAGGCGTATGTAGCTAGAGACAAGTTCACAGATTTATAAATCTGAGGTGACCATAAGTGTTTTCCATGTTGGCAGTGGAGGCCTTTCTGGCTTTGAGCGGCACATCAAATTCTCAGTCTTTCTTATTCTTAACCACTTTTCCATTGAGTTCTTTGAAAAGATAGATAGAGCTTTCTAAAACAAGGGTGGATTTCCTGCGAATATATGATATACTTTATTGGTTTATAAATTAGTCAGTTTGAACTTCCCATTTATAATATTTTCAAATTTTATGCATATGTATCTGAAATTAGACTTTGTGAAGATTAACTTCAAGCACTTTATACGAAGTTGTCAAGTGAGTACACATACAAAATAAAATTTAAAAAGCGAGCATAAAAAATGAGAACTCATAGCTGGATATCCATGCACTTACTTCGCCCTGCACGATTAGATAATTGTTAAGCTATATATTGACTAAACTCCTTATATTATCGCACTATTAAAAAATAAATATTTTTCTTTTAAATTTTCAGCATGAAAAACATTGTCTGGTTATTTTCACCGCATATTTTAAAGGTGATTCGGTGAAAAAAATAGTATTTCACATGAAAAATTATGAAACTTCCCATTATTTCAGTGAGGTCTGTTTTTACCAAATGTTTTCGAGTGGGCCGGTTCAATGAAAATTGGTGCAAAAATTATATTTTATAACACAAATTTCTAATTGATTTGCAGGGGGAAGAATCTTTATTTCTAGTAGAAAATGAATTTTTTTAAATCATGTTTTTATACTTTAATTTTTAATTAATTTTGTTGAAAAGGAATCTATGATTTGATTTGTTTCTTTATTAATTATTTTGAAATAAACATTACTCCCTCTTGTCCATTTTAATTGTTGTGCTTGCTGAAAATAGCTGGTCCAAAGTACTAGTTGTTCTTTTAAAAAATTAGATATAATTGCTTATTTGTTTCCACATTTATTCCCAATCAATAGGTGTGAAGAGGAAATTAATATGAAGAAAAAAGAGAATATTATTAAAATTGAGACCAAAGATTAAATAGAAATAATTTAATCAAATTATTTTTTTAGTTAATATATTTTGTAAGGATCATGTAAAGAAGATATGAGAGGTAAAATGGATTGGAGGGAGTAACATAAAAGGGATTGGCTGTAAAGCCTCTCAAAGTAGCTTATCATTGTTAAAATTAAGTTTACAAACGAATCATCACTTTGCATACAGCTTAAAAACCACATTAATTAATTTTAAGTTGTTTTAGTTTTTCAGATTTCTAATTTGCTTGCTGTCAAAGTTGTTGGTTTGGTCCCCTGTTCCTATTAAGTCAAGCCGGGTTTTCACATATATTTAGTTAAAATTTGAGTTCAATTGGGGTGGCTAGAAGCATTTAATTGACTTATTTTAATTATATAATAATTGCTTTAAAACTAAAATTTATTCATTAATAATTAAGTTAGTAAAATATTAATTCAATAGTTATTTAATTAATTTTAAACTATTATATATATAAAATTTATGATTTGATTCTTTAAAAATAAAAAAGGAATTAGTTATTAGTTAATATTTTAAGAATTAAAAATTACACTAAAATAAATTTAATATTGTACAATTTTGTTACTGTTGTTTTATTCTTCTTTTTTACCTGAAAGTTTTTATTTCTATGCTCAATATTAAGTTATGTCATTTAAATTGAGTTCTGGTTAGACTAATATTGTATATAATTGAATCAAATTAAATGAAAGGATCAATTTAAATTGATAATACTTACTACTCTTTTAAATCAATTTATATAAATTAATTTTTCTAATGATATAATACTAGTAAGAATAAAATAGTAAAAGAATCAATTCGAGCTCCCTCAAACTCCATTTAGCTCAATATTACTTAAAAATTTGGTCAAACTTTGCTTTCGATTAGGCTCAACTCATTCGACTTGGCGCCCAGAGCTAATGTTAATCTCCTTTAAAATTCGTTTTTAGTTTGTGGGTGGAACAGATTCATAAGTTGAAACAAAGAAGGGGCAATTAATTTTGGGAAAAATTCTGATCTTCTTAAATGGTCCTAAATAACAAAGACAACAAAAACAAAATTAAATTGCAATTTATGTATCTGGTTAGAACAATTAATACTCTATACCCCCAATTCCTCTGGTTGGGAAGACAGGCCAGCTGGTTTTGTGCCCCACATAGCTTAAAAGGGTACTTGGAGGATAAGTTGCACATATTAAATATTTCTCGTTTCGCTTTTTATTTAATTTCATATTAATTTCATATTATTGAAAAAAAAGAAAAAACATAAAAAAAATAAAAAAAATAAAAAAAATAAAAAAAATAAAAAAAATAAAAAAAATAAAAAATATATAATTTATTTTAATATATTAAAAATTTAAAAAGTTGAATTGGTAGGATATGTTCTTGTTTTTTTATTTTATAACAAATTAATAAATTAATTTTTATGATTTAGACTCCCTCTGTCCCATTTTAATTATCGTATTGTTTTTAATTTTTTTTAACGCTCCTTAAAAAAATATAAAATACAATTTACTAAGTTATCTCTACTAATTAGATATTTTTGAGAATTGAATGATATTAAAAAGAGCTACTTCTTAATGTTGGTAAAGTTAAAAATAATTGTCAATTTAAGTCGTGAATTTCTAAAGTAACAATGTTTGAGCTAAAGTGACTATTCCCTCGATCCGGTCATATTATATGATGTCTGTAGCTTAGATACACCCCTTAAATACACTCACCTTAGAAAGTAAAGTGTTCTTACTAAATTACCTTAAAATGATTAGTACATACTCCTTGCGTTCCACTTTTACTTGTCCATAACAAACTTTATATCCTAGAAAGTCTTACTTTGGTAGATTAATACACGAATCTTTAGTTTCCAAAATAAAAATAACGGTAAATTAGGAAAAATATTTAATATTTTTTAATTATATAAAAATATTTATTTTGAATTAAATATAAAAGTAAGAATTATATTTACCTCTTACAAGTATTATGATTTGTTATATTTATCGATCTGTATATGCCCTTAACATTACTTAAAAAGTAATTTTAAATTTGTCCTTCTATACTAATCTCTCCATTCTGCCAAAATTGAATCTTTGCATTTGTCAAAACTAACACCTTCTTGGTTGCATCTTAAAATACATCTCCCATTCCTTTTTAGTTGTTTATATAAGATTTGCACACCTATTAAGAAAAAAATTACATAATTAAATAAAATCTTATTATATATTTACAATATATAACAACGCTTTTAAAGTATAAAAAATAGCAAAATAATTATACAAATAGCTTTTCATGTATCAACCTTTTACCTTGTCTCTCAATTCTAATACCCGTATTTTTTCCATTTTAAACACCGATTTTCCATCTTTGAAACTCTCCCAATATTTTTTCTGATTTTTCCTCTCATGATATTCGTCCGTTTTTCTCTCTCAAGATCCTCAATTATTCAAGTGATTCTTGTGTAAGTTTTACCATTTTTGTTGTGTATTTCACTTATCTTACTTCATACTTCTTTTAAATTTTAGGATTTTTATCAAAGTATAATCTTGCTTAAAAATGACGGAAGAATCATCTTCTAGAAGACTAACCCGAGGTGGAGTAGGGTTCGGCAATCATCTTCTTTACGTTCTTAGAATCAATTTGTGAAAGAACAACGGAAGATAGACAATGGAGAAGAAGAAAGAGTTTGTTTTTTCAAGAAGATGGCTTTTGGATACATGTATCGGTATCGGATTTTTTCATTTTCGATTGAAACATATAACTTTTATTTAGGTAGTGAGTTTTTTTGATACATGTCGGTATTAGATTTTTATAATTAGGAAATTATAATGCACCAATGTATTGCTTTGTGGGTATCAAATACATTGTATCAATTGTTATTAGTATATATCAATTTTCGGTGATACATGAATGTAAATTACTCATATTTGCTTTGTGTATCAATTTAGGGAATCTTTGCTTATTTTTTATTGCCCATATATCGTGCCTTGAATAAATTATAAAATTGAGAAATTAACCTTATCATGTTTATCAATGTATGACAATTGTATCAATTTTTATAAAATATAATATTATAAATTTTACGGATTATAGACTCTTTGATTGTATTTATTTTTAGTATGTATCAATATTTCGATGAAAGACACTTGACTTTCATTTGGATAGATGAGTTTTTAGTATGCATGTTATAGGCAATGCATGCAATTTAAGATGTAGGTAGTTAAGTTTAGATATATGTATCGGTATCAAAATTTATCAATGGTATTCCCCACAATCTGGGATTTTCTAAAGTTTTTGCGGATATGAATTAATTGTTTTAATTTTTCTAAATATGGTAAATAAACGAGATCAAAATGGAGAGATTTACTCCCATTAAATATGCAAGTTTAGTTAATTAGATATTAAATAGAGTCATTATAAGAGGAAATTAAGGGTTTGAATTTAATGACATTGATTACGCGGAGTGTTTGTTTGGTGTGAGACGATGTACATTAAGGAGGGTTTTAAGGGTTTGATACTCCGATACAAGTCCCACAATCCTTAGAGGAAACAATATCAAAAAGTAAACAAATCGCTATTTTGTGTAATTTTAGTAAATATCGTTACTTTTTGTAATTAGTTTCAGGGATAGTGCTATCTATAAAATTTTCTCAAATTAATAGAGATACAATTTGACTAATATAATCTTATTAATTGATATGTATTTTTGAAAGCATACAATAATCATTCTTTTCCATTTAAAGTGACCTAAATACTAAAGGTAAAATTTAAAAAAAAAAAAAATCAATTATGATAATTTTTTAAATTTTGAAACTAAGCGACTATTTTTAATATATCTCGTCATTAAAATGGAAGCGCGAGGGTAGCAATTTGCATGACACGCTGATTAAGGAAAGTAAGAAGTAATTCAAGTACTTGTTTTTCTTTTTCTGAAACACAAAAGAGGTAATGAAAAAGTATGTCAAAACAATTAAAGCAAATCGGTCTATGATATTAAAATTCTTCAATTAAACCAGTAATAAGTTTGATCAGTGCATATAGAAACCCCTCAATATGGCAATTTGCAAATAAAAACAAAATTTATAATAATAAGAAGAAGAAAAATCTCTTTTACATGTCTCCACATTTAGTTAAAGCCGTTTGCCACACAACTTCTTGTGGTCCATCAATTAATGTCTTATATTTTGAGAAGTTGTCTCAAGGAATTGACTTTTAAGGACACATTAATTTGATTTTCTCATCAGCCTTAACTTCTAAACCATACCCTTTAATTATGGCTTAACTCACAAAAGACTGGGTCAAAGCCATACTTTTTTGAATCGAAGCAACGCGGTTTTTTTTTGTCTTAAAATAAATATTATTTTAATTAAAAAAAATATATTTAAAAAATAATTTTTAACTATGTTCTTATATTAAAATTTTATTTTCTTAATAATCCTCAATTCTCAAGAATAAGAATAACTTAGTAGACTATATACCTTGTATTTATTTTTGTTAATGAGCGTAAAATGAGCTAAAACGTGCCAATTGAAATGGATAAGAAGTATGAAGTAAAATGGCGGGAGCGATCCCTACAACAAATACTCAAATGCTACAATTATATATATACTTATTTGGTCTTTCTTTTAGTGTTTAAACAAATATATGTTTGATAAAAATTTATAGCATCATTGATGAAGATATCTAAGTACTTTTCAAAACTGGAAGTAAGTTAGAGGCCTTTGAAAGATAATTTTCTCTTATTCTAACCTTGTTGAAGAAGGATCGATATAATAAATAAAGTTCGATTAATCTTAAAAAGGCGATAACAATATAAGGAGTTAATGATTGAACATGGTACAACACAAGAATTATCAGATAGCTTTTTTGCTCAATAAGGATCGAAGTTTATCAGGAATTCCAAAATTCCAATTAGCAATAAGAGGGGGAAAATGTGAAATAAACCTATACAGTCAATCCTTTTAATGGTATTGGTAAAGGTGTCGCATTACAGTCAGTTGGGACATCAATTTTCTCGATTGGATCTTGAATTAAAAAAAGAAAAAGGACCATTCTGTAAATGAGACTATAAGATAAACATTGATTAAAAAATTATTTCCCTCATCTGAATTAGTTATATTTTTTAAAGATTAATTTGATAAATTTTAAGTTAAATAAAGCAAAAACCAAAGTTTGAAGGCTTATATATAATTGGAACTTATAAGTTGCATTTAAGTCCCAATTATATAAACATCCAACTTCGGTTTTTAAAGATAATTTTAAAATATTAATCATTAGCTCAATTAAATATACTAAATGTGATGGTCATTTGAGGAGACCATTCTTTGAGGATTTTTGAAAATTACGTTTACTTTTGGTTTGAAGTTTTAATTTTTTCTTACAATTAAAGTATTGACCGTATCAAACACATAGATTTCGTGTTTGTCATTGAATTATTTGATTATCTAAGAATAAATTTTTTATTAATTAATAATGGTGTTTATGAACTTTAATTTACTAAACAAATAAGTATATTGGTAAGGAAACAATAATTAAATTATCGATAATGAGTCAAAATTATTATAAAGAATTAAAACAAATGCATATCATAATATCACAAAAGCAATGAATTTGAATCGTAATATGAAGGCGAAACATTGAGGCAGGTTCATGAAATTATCTCATATGTAATTATTTATTTTGGAATGTCATATCATATTTCTGAGAATAAAATATAAGTATTCAGGTGAAATTTTTACTTTTGATTAAGTTGTGTAAAATTAAATGACTTTATATGACATTTTTTGATAGGCTTAAGTTAAATGGCTTTTTATGTGGTATAAGTAAAGTATATTTTTGTGTGATAGTATTAAAGTTGAATAATTTTTAATAATAAAAATAAAAACTAGATTTATGTAATAAATACAAAGCTGAATGACGAATAAAAAATACATCTTAAAATATTAATCAAACTTCAAATTGTTGACTACCAAAAATTGTGACAAATATATTAAAACATGAAGTACTCTCTCCAATCCAAAATAAATGAATTTCTCGCACTTGTTCTATGATCCAAAACAAAGAGTTTTCAAAATCTAAAATGTTAATTTTTTTTTTACTCTTTTTTTAGTGAGATTTTCAAGTATCTCTAATTTAAAAAATAAAATAAAAAACAAAAGCAAGATAATATTAATAAATTACTCTTCAATCCTAATATTATTATCTGTTTTTTTAAAAAAAAAGCACATCATATTCCAAAATTTATTTATTTTGAATCAAAGAAGCAGTACACTTTATTTAAGACGGATTAATTCACACTTGAAAACTGCCTTTCTAGAAATAAATATATACAGTATACATTTATTGCATTAAATATTGGTATTTCCACTTGGGCATTGTGCGTGGCTACGGTTTCTAATATTTATTACAGGTATAATAATAATAAAAAAGATTGTGTGTGCATTGTAGAAGTGTATTTTGGATTTCTAGTAATTGTGCTCAACTGGATCTTGGATTTAGTGAAAGTTGTGAGGAAAAAAGTTTACTACTCCCTTATTGTTTAATTACTAAGTATACTAAAAATAGTTATTTCAAAATCAAGAGATAATTTATCATATTTTTCAATTACGCTCTTAGTACTTAAAGTTATTCTACAATCTAAACATAATTACTATTATATATTTTTAAAAATTAATGGGGTTATATTAGTCAAATCACCATCCTTGTATTTTTTCTTAATAGTAATTATTATTTCTTAAAAAACGTATAAAATTCAAAAATAAAAAACAATCATAATTAAAAATATTTAAATTTGAATAATTAAAATGTTACTTTTAGATTTAAACACTAAATGAATTAAAGATTGTTTGTATTAACATCTAAATGTACCACATTAATAAATATATTAAATAGAAATTAATAAAGAATATTGTTTAATAAAATAAATTAATTATCGATAAACAATTAAAACATTATATTGTTGATAATATTGATGGAGATCAGCTTTGTAGTAGTAGTAGTAGTAATGATTGGTGTTAGTGACTAGTAATTGTGGTGGCGATGGTGATAGTATTGGTGGTGTGGTGATAGTTGTGATAATGGAGATAGTTGGTGTTATAGTAAGCGGCATAATGGTGGTGGTGGTAGTGATAGTTTTGATGGTAAGTTGGTTATGTTAGTAGTTGTGATGCTCATGATGGTGGTGAAGAATATGTTGGTGGTAGTTGGCGGCAATGCTAGTTGCAATGGTGAAGGTGGTTGGTAGTAATGATTGATCACAATGGTGGTACGTAGTGGCCGATAGTGGTGGTAGAGGCGCTTGCGGTGGTGATCTTTGGCGATGATGATGGTGGTAGTGAATATAATTATAATAATAGAGGTGATATATGTGATATTGACAATAGTAGTTGACAGCGGTGGTGTTATGAGGTGGTGTTGTGATGGCGAGGAGGTGGTTGGCGACGGTAATGGCGGTGCCCAATGGTGGTAAAGGGTGTTGGTGGTTGGTAATGGTAATGGTAATGGTTGCGGTGGTTGTAATAACAAGAAGCAGTTAATGATGTGGGTTGGTATTATGGACAAAGTGGTGGTGAAAATTATGCATAAACCACTCTTAATGATATTAAAATTTTGTTTGACTTTTAATGACTGGGCTTTTATTAAGGAACAAAATAAGTGCGTGCGGTGAAACAAATGCATAACAAACCTAAAGTCTGAATCATTCAACTTTAGATATCCATTAAGTGTAAACTAATGAGACTTAAGTTGTCATGTATACTAAAAATAGTTATTCTCAAATACTTCCTTCATTCCTTTTTAGTTGTCGTCATATATACTAAATATAGTTGTTCCTAAATACTCCCTGTGATCCCTTTCAGCGTGTGTATACTAAAAATGGTTATTTATCAACTATTTGTAAATTTAAAAAATAATTTTTGTGGGATTTTTGAATTTTTCAACTTTGCCCTTAGCAATAAATTATTCTAGAATTAAGAGGCACATAGATAGTTAAAGATTAAAGCATTAATAAAGAAGTATTAGTCAAATTATACTTTTTATAATTTTCTTAAGGTTATTTTTAAAATCTTATCTAACAATTAAAGGAATGGAGGAAAAACTTGTCAATTTAAAAAATCAAGAGAGAAATTAATTATTTCTTTTTCAACTTTTCCCTTAGCAATAATTAAGAATTAAGAGACATATAAATAGATAAAGATTAAAGAAATAATAAAATATATTATTAAATTTAATTTTATAATTTATAAATTACATGAAAAGAGGGGGAAAAAAAGGAAAGAGGTATTATTTTTGAAACGGAGGGAGTACTTGTCAATTAAAAATATCGAGAGAATTAATTATTTCAAACTCTACCCTTAGCATTCATTATTCTAGAATTAAGAGGCACGTAGATAAACAAAGATTAAAGAAACAATAAGGGATATATTGGTATGATTAATACTCCTAATTCTTCTTTTTTTTTTTGAGTTGTGCAAAACCTTATTCTAACAACTAAATGAGCATGGAGGGAGTATTAGTCAGAATTACACTCCCTAATTTATATTTTCACAAGGATTGTAAATCTTGTGATAATTAACATGGGAATGAGGTATTTTAAGGATAGCTAGTCTTCCATAACTATGATTAGAAATAAGCTATTCCATTCATTTCAAAATAAATGTCATTTAGCCCCAAAAAAATCTCAAAATAATTATTGTTTTATGAAGAGAAAAGACATAAAATCACACTGAAACTGTCTACTGTATTCCATTTATATTTTAACTTTATATGTAATTTACCCCTAATCTCGTTTGAGAGTCTATTAAATACCACCTAAGAGGGCAATACCACTCTCTCACAATGTGAAGTGTTTACACTCGCGCCACGCCAGCGCCACGTTGCGCACATCACGGCCACGTCGGTGCCCGTTGAAAATTATTTTGGTTTAATTTTTTTATTTTTCATTTCTTTTGCTCAATCACAATATTTTCTTTTCCTTACTTATGTTTTTATACACTAGTTAATTTCTAATCCTAATTAATTCAAGAAAAATGAAGGTTGTTTTCTCCGTTTCAGAAATTATGTCTTAAAACTCAAAACTTTTTCTTAAAAAATTGAATGTTGAAAGTACAAAGTAGAAAAAATTGATAAATAAGTGTATTTTTTGTGTGTGTGTGTGTGTGCGCGTGAGGGAGGGAGGGAGGTGAGGTTGAAGATGGAGAAATGGTGGGGTGGGGTCCGAAGAGAATTGTGAATTGGTTCGAAGAAGAAGATAGGTGCGGGGAGGGGGGTGAGGGAGAAAGGGGTGGCAGGGTTGAAGAAGGAGAGATGACAATTGAAAGAGAAGGAGAAGGAAAGGAGGGTGGGGGGTTTGAAGATAGAGTTGGGTAGGGGTTTTATTTATTATTTATTTTTATTCTATTAAATAATATAAATATCAATGGAACCCTTTTTCCACTTACGCGCCTTTTTAATTTATTTTTATTTATTTTTCCACGTCGGCCTTTTGGGGTGGTATTTAATAGACTTCAAATGAAATTAGGGGTAAACAAATACTCGTAAAGTTAAGCGCTAAAATGAGTTGTGTGGACAAGTTCGAGAGGGGGATTTTTATGCCTTTTCTCTTTTTTATGAATTCAAAATAATTAGTAATTGTTTTTAACTATATCCCTTATAGTATTATAGAACTACTTTTTATTAGTGCCTAATTCTCAATAAACATCTAATAAATAAGGGCAAATCAGTAAATGAAACCACACATTTATTGTTTTTCTTAATGTGCTTGAAAAGAACTAAAATGACATTTATTTTGAAATAGAAGAGAGTATAAAAATAAGCTACTCTCTTGAGTATAAAATAAGTTACTCATACATTACTTGCATCTCAAAATAATATTTGTTTTTATTTATTCATTTTAACAAATTAAAATAAATTTATCATTCTTTTTAATACTACTTTTATCATTAAAAATCTGCACAAAATATTAGCAGTCAAGTTTGAATTTTCAAAATATAATTAAAAAAATTAATTTAATAAATAAATTAAATCTCTAATAAATATTTTGTTAAGGAAAATATCAAATTAACATGAGCTAAATAAACTAGAACTGAGGTATCTAGAATTTTCATTAATGAAAATTCTAGTTATTAATGTTGTTAGTTAGGAGGTGGCTTACGCATGTGATCATGCAGAAATGACAAAATAAGAATTACGAATACAATTAAACTTAATGAAATTTGTCAATTTATCAAAAAGTAGTCTTTTTACATTGTTATAACATGAATTACGAAAGAAATAAGAAGTGATAAACGATAATTTGCATAGGATTAGGGAATAAACACACGATCAAAAATACAGCAAGACGCTTCCTTCCGTTTATTTTTTGTTGTGATTCATTTCACAAGTTGAATTGATTAATTTTAAAATTAATTATAATTTAATATTTTAAATTTAAGATTTGGATATTTTAAAATTATCACGAAAATACTATAAGTTGTAATCTTTCTCATATTAATATGATAAAAAATACTTTCTAAAATGTTGGTCAAAGTTCATACAGTTTGACTCTTGATAAAGCGAAGCGTAATAAGTAACAAAGGAATTGAAGTATCAAATATATGATACTTTTGGCGAGTATGTATTACATGTAATTGGTACTCCCTTCGCCTCAAAATAAATATAGTTTTAAGCTCAATTTGGAATTAATAGAAAATAACATAATATAAACATGGTTATCAAGTTACCTCTATTTATTAGATATTTTGAAAAATAAGCATTATTAAGAAAAAGCGAGTTCTTTAATTTAAAGGGTATAGTTGGATTACTATTTTTAGTCTTGAATTTTTAAAGTGATACTTATTTTGGGATAATTTTTTTGGGCTAAAGTAATACTTATTTTTGAATTAAAAGGAGTACTAACTAAATATAAGTTTCTTACTTAGAAAAATAGAAATAATTTTAGGGGCCTCCGTCCAAATTTGTCTTGATAACACTAACCTTCCTTGCGATTTTAATTATTATATTTACCTCCCTTATGTAGATATTTTTGGGATAAGACATAAGAATGCGAACTATGACGAAATTATCAGTTATATACATAATTATTGTGAGGATCTCATTATTCCCCCCATAACTTAATTTTTTGTATTATTTACACTCTAAATTAAGAAAGGATCTACGTCTTTTTCTGAATATGTTTCTCCTTAAGTAGCAAGCACACTCTTGATCTATTACGGACTGCCCTCCTCCTCCCTCCTCCTCTTCAACAACAACATTAACACCCATACTATGTGAAAATTATTAATACACATCTAAATAAAGTGAGGAACTAAAGTATTTTTTCCATCATCTTTGAAACAGTCCTTGATCTATTGTCAACTGCCCCTCCTCCTTCTCCTCTCTATTTCTCTGACAACAGAATTAAATCTAAATTTATAGAGAAATTGTCCGTATACATTTAAACTATATAAGGTCTTAAGTATTTTCACGAAAAATATTTTCCTTCCTAGTATACCCTTAGCCCATTCTATTTCCAACCGCCCATCCTCCTCACGCTCTCTCTCTCTCTCTCTTCAACAACAATAACATTACTCTCCAGTTCATTTTTCATTTTGATAGGATAAGATTTAAATATTCTTTAAGAAAAAAATAATAGCGTTACGAATTGAACTAATATAATCCTATTAATTGGTAAATTTACATTTAAAAACATATAAGACTCATTCTTTTCATTTATAGTGACTTAACTAGTAAGGTTAGAAGTTGAAAAAATGATAAATTATTTCTTTGAATTTCGCACCGGTGGTGGGACAAACCTCGGCGAGGACGGCGAGTCTCTACGGGTGACAGGGGCGGTAATACGTAACTCTGGCTCACTTAGGTGATCCCACATCAGTTGGGGAGGAGAACGAGGGTGCTTTATAAGTGCTTGGGTACCTCTCTCTTGTAGACGCGTTTAAAAACGCCGTGGGGCGGGCCCGGGCGGACAGATATTTCTACAAGCTGTGGTCTGGACACAATTACGTTGACAGGCCCTAAAAAACAATATAATAAGAAAGAGAGAAAGTAACATCTAAACTGTAGCGAAATTGTCTAAATTATGCGAGGATCTTAAACCTTTGTACCAAACAGACCCTTGGTGTAGTGCCAACCGCCCCTCCTCCTCTCTCTTCAACAACAACATTAATACCTCTATAGCAACCATAAATGCAATTTCATCCTCTCTATACGCTTTGCATTAACTCCTTTGCCTACATCTTCTCCCACCTCTTCCCCTTTCCCCATTTCCATCTCTCTCTTTTTCAGCTCTATCTCTTTCTTTTTCATCCCTCAGCCCCTCTCAAATTAATACTATAATTCTTCTTAAATTCTAGTCACAAGATAAGTGTTCTATTTGAAACCTAGAAAAAGCCCTAAACTTCCAACAAAAAGAAGTGCTCTTGCTTTTTGTACAAGGCTTCAACGACTCATGTAAGTTAAGGTATTATCATCCTCTTGAATTTCTAAATTTTATTATCTTGTTCAACAATATCAAATCATCGCTTGCGGCTAGTAAATATCAGAGTCAGAATTTTTACTAAGAAAGTTCAAAATATGAACAAGTATACACATGTGAAAAGTTAAACGAGTTTAATATCTATATATTCATTAAAAGTAATTTTTAATCATGTATAAATAATATAAATTTAATGGCCAAAAGAATTTAGATGAACCTCCTTGGCCTTTTCTCACTCTGCTGCCCCCAAGTGTAGTAGTTGTCTATATTACTCGAACTCTTTAGATGTATTATCAGTATGTCGAGATCTTTCATAAACAGTAAATCATGTAGGATCCGACGCAAATATGACAACAATTTTGTAAATATCCGAGCAATATAGGTAGTAGTAAGTTTCACTTGGTATTTTTTTGACTTGTTTTTTTTTCTTTTTTCTTTTTCCGTTATATTTTGCAGAAATAGAGAAATGCCAGCCAAATTGAACTTTGTCTAGATACTCGTGGAAGTTATATCATATACAAGGTACCTAAAATTTGAAAGGAAAAGAGGAGGTGAAAAGAGATAAGCTGTTTTCGAGTTCACACTATGTCAACTGTGTCTTTGTTCTTTTGCTAGGGTATTTTCTCATTTCCAGTCTTTTTTTCTTTGTTTTTGTTTGTTTGACTTCAGAGAACCAAAAAGACATTTCTTCCTTCTTTGTTACTTCTAATTTCTTTCCCCATTTTTTTTCTCCCCTTAGAAAATCTGTGGAAAACTTTTTCATTTAACAACTAACCAGTGAGTATGAAACCCCCCTCCCCCCAAAAAAAAAACACCTAGTACTACACAGAGAAAGATATATAGTAGGCCAGAGAGAGAAATTGTTTTATGACTTGAAGGGCTTATGTCATATGATACAATGTTAAGTGGTGAAAGTCCACCGCCATGAAGTTTCCGGCGGGCCTTGAAGTTCGTCCCACCGCCGCAGAAGGTAGTGATATTGATGAAAGTAAGTCATAATTTCGCTGACGGTACAAGTTAAAAATCTTATATGTTTGTTAAATTCTCACTGCAGTTATTCTTCGCTAGTGAACTAAAAAAAATCGTTTGTTCTTATCTCTCTCCTATTCTTGAGATCCTGTTTTGATCTTGAGTTATTAGTACTAATAAAGACCATTTAAGTTGAATTATTCGAAATAAAAAAAATCCACTTCTTGACATCATTTTATGTTCTTTATAATTAAACATACATGTCATATGCATGTAGATGAAATAAATCAATAAATAATTTTTATTCAAAAGAATGAAATCTTATAATTGGAATTTGAAACTGTCTCTCGGATTGTCTTTCCAACATTTAATAGCCATTTCTTTATTTATTTATTTAAATCTTTTGGTTTTAATTAGTTAAAGTCACAAATAGCTCTGCAAGAAGGAAAAAGGTACTCAAGAGATGTTTTCGGCTGACATGTTCGATAGCCACAATTTTTGCTTGATATGACCCATAAAACCCCAGAAAACGAGCTGGATTTAATTAGAGATGGCGAATTGAGCCGATGAGCGCGATATCCTTGGAAGCCCCGTCTGGAGGCAGTCAAGATCTAATAAACGTCCCAAGAAGAAGCAATACCATCGACACACACAACATCAAAATCCAAAATTGGAATCGTAAGCATTCATTCATTCATATTTTGACATTTTACATTAATTAAAAATAGTTTTGCTATGTTACTGTTATAGTTGTAATTTATAAAATTTATATTTGTCTTTGACTTTAATTTAATCAATCATTTGACAGGTTTTTAAGGAATGTCACATCACAGTGATAAACAAAGAAAAGACTTGGGGAAAAGGAATTTAGGGTTTAGAGCCTTTGCAAGTGAGTTTGATTTAAAACAGCGTACTCAAATGAAGGTACAATCGAATTTTTATATTTTTCGATCAATTATCTTTCTATGGTTGTATTGATAAACCATAATGTCTGGTGATTTAAATGCTTTGCCCACATTTTTTAATAGTAATTTTGCAAATTATTAATGTGGCGATATTTGTGAAAACCAATATAACTTATTGTGACTATCAAAATAATAGTTATGTTTGGAAACAATATGTAACAACCATTATATTTTCCCTGATTCTTGGTGGATAACGTAAATTTTAGATTAGCTTTATTTGGCTGCATTCAATGTAATTGTATATGAGATTTCTTGCAAATAATTCCAGGTTCAATGGCATTAATTAAGCGTGATTTTAATTAGAATTTTAAACGGAGGAGGGCTCAACATAGGCGACATGAAAACACACAATTGAGAAATGAGAGCAGAAACCGTGCGAAAATATAAGGTATAAAGAAGCACTTACCACTGCGACATGTCCAAACTGTGGCGGTCCTGCTGCCATAGGGGAAATGTCATTTGATAGGAAGCAACAATTGAGGATTGAAAATGCTCGACTAAGAGAAGAGGTACTTAATCAAATCTATCGTAGATATTTCAAATTGGATCCGCCAATCCGCTTAATTCTATACATATTTCAATTTTTTAAGTAAAATAATTTTTTTTTACTAACAACGAGTATTTCTAAAAGTAAGAATAAAAAAAGGTTATAAAGGGGCAAATGAGAGAGTTGGGTCTATTTTGGGATGGTCAAATCATCATTAAATGAGTTAGTTGTGGTCCAACCCACCCAAAGTTTATTTGATTGGAAGTATGGTTGAGCTTTTAGGATGGACTTGTTTAAATTTGTTTTATCTGTATACTTTGATGAGTAACTACAGTTAGTCGGTATGATCAAAACAAAAAACTAGTCATAACCTAATCGATTAAGCTTGGGGTGAGCTGTGGTTGTTGAGTTATTAGCGTGGCTTTATATAGGTTGATTTTCATTTTAATATGTTATTCTCTCTTGTGTAGTTACGATACGCGGTGTTTCTTTTAAATAATTCTAAAAAGAATGATTGTCTTTAAATTTTTATTTTATTCTTAATTAGAACTTATAGTCGCTGGAAAATACTTATTTAAGATTTCATATTTCAAATTTTTTTTTTTTTTTTAAATTTTGTGTCATTCTAATTAAGTTTTACGTTAGACCCAGAACATATGGAATTATAGTACACTATAATCAAGTTATAGTAAATTCTGTCAAGCCTGTTACGATAGTCTAGATCTGCTACTACTTTTGCACGTGAATATTGGGGTTCTTAACACAAATATCCGGTCAGATTCACAGTTTTTTTTTAACTAATCGGTATGCATAAATTACAGTATACAGTTAATACCACATAAATTATACATCTATGGTCCCATTTTAAATTTGGTGTTTGTAGATTGACAGGATATCTGGAATTGCAGCAAAATATGTTGGGAAACCAATGCTTAATTATCTCATACCTTCACTAGGACCACCAACACGTTCATCACTTGATGTTGGTCATCAATTGGGAGAAAATGTACACCAGTACTAGTGCTGCTATTTGACCTACTCAAAGATCAATTTCTGGCCAGCAGATTCTGATAAACCAATGATCATTGAAGATTAATGTGCAGCAATGGAGAATTTATTAGACTGGCCCAAACTGGAGAACCTTTGTGGATTCGAAGCTCGGAAAATTCTACCGAGACTTTATTAAACGAGGAGGAATATGCTCGCACATTTCCTCTGATTTGGACCAAAGTCCTGGGTTTAAAATCGGAAGCATCACGAAGATCAGCTGTTGTCATTATGAATTACGTTAATTTAGTGGAAATTTTGCGATGGACGTGGTACGTATGAATTGTTTTCATATACTCCGTAAGTTATACTTCTATTTTTTTATGACTAAAAGAAGTTTCGTAGAATTAGTGTCAGTTATGTGAGATACATGACAAGAATTTATATTCTATTAATTATTTTTGTTTGAAAAATTTTATTACGTGTCTCATCTAGTTAGTATTATTTGTATAGGTATATAATAAGAAAAGCTCACACAAATAGTTTCTGTGATATGAAGCATATTAATATTTTTGAGTTTTTCAACATTTTAATTTCATTACTAATTAGTTTGTATAATATTGATAAATCTTGTAATGATTTGCAGAACCAATGGACAAGTTTTTTTACTGGCCTAGTTTCGGCAACGATTTTGAAATCCTGTCCACTGGTGTTGTAGGAAACTACAATGGAGCTTTGCAAGTGGTATGATTTTATAAAGTCGCTAAATAATTAGTTATTTATTTTTACCAGGTATCATATAAATGTCTTATTATTTTTTTATAGTGATTTTCTATGATTCTTAAATAAAATGGTGATTGTTTGAAATAATTTAGTGACTTTCATGATATTTAGGGCCCGTATAGTCATGTTTAATCATGATATGAAATTAAAAGTTTTATTTATACATGTAATCGAAGAATTCAAAGTTGTTGTTTTTATCATGAACATAAAAACTTCCACAAGTTGTGAAATTTTTTTCTCGAATTTTTATACAATCTTACCAAATAAGTAAAAGTTCATAACAAAATACAATACACTATCACAGTATAAAAACTATAAATACAATATTTATTGTTCGAACTTTAGTTCAATAAAAAAGTAAAATTGAACATGACTTGTAGTATACTCTTTAATATAATCCTCCGACATGGTGACAAGGTTGTAAGAGTAATAATACCAACGATAAATTTTGGTACATTTTAAACAAGTGGTTGGTAAATATAGTTGGTATATAAAATGGTGATTTTTTTTTTATATTCAAAATTTAAACTTGTGGGTCAAATTTTGTATTTGAAAAATTCATATCATGATTTGATATTCCCAATCAAAACTTTTTGAGAATTTGGGATTTCATCTGATGATTTGAAATCACGAGATGAAATCATGTCCCAAATCAAGATATTTTGAGAATTTAGAATTTTATTTTATGATTTTAATTTACGAGATAAAATTGCATGTTAGAACCTACTTAATTAGCCCACAAAAAATAGTTTAGTGACTATAGTACAATAAAGTGAATTTGTACTGTCTGAAAATTGTAATATTTTTTTTATATCAGTTCCAACAGGTTGGTTTTAGAGAGAAAAATAGCTTTTAAAATCCAAAACCAATCTTGATTTTATGTTTCTCTATTTTTATTTTTCCGAATGAAAGAGTAAAGTTAAAAATTTTAATTTATGTTATATACCCTATATCTATCTAATTTATAGCGAGAATAAAATATCTTCCAGTAGAAGTAAGTTAGATTCTATATAATAAACTTTATAGTCCGATCTGTTAAGGATTTCTATGTTTTACATTTAGATGACAGCAGAGTTCCAGGTCCCATCCCCACTTGTTCCAACTCAAATGAAAACTATTTTGTAGATATTGTAAACAACATGCTGATGGGACTTGGGCTGTGGTTGATGTTTCCTTGGACAGTTGCGATCTACTTCTGTGTCACGCTGCAGAAAAAGGCCATCTGGTTGCTTAATTCAAGAATTGCCCAATGGTTATTCCAAGGTAAGGTTTAAATAATTTCGCCATATATTTTGATCGGTTATAGCATGTTATTTTATTGATTGTTTTGTGCTACCAGCAATTTTCTGTTAGGTCAATCTTTCAAATTTGGCTTATTTTTTGAAAAATGCTCTTTGGTCATTAGTATTGTTTCTTTCAAAATGTCGTTTCGTAGTGTAACACTCTGTGTTTGAGTCGTCAATTTAAAAAACAGTTTGGTAATATTATTGAAGATATTTTGACCTGTTTAAGGTTTCAAAAGTGTTGTTTCCGGAAGACATTTTCTTTTTTATAGGAATTTCTATACCAAAAATCATGGGTGTCTCAATTGTAGCTCGTCTTGGATATAAAATATATCTCTAAAGCTACTTTTTCGACCTTTGGTATACATCTTTGTTGTCTTTCTTTACTGTGTTGTCTTTAGATTCTGTCAAAACACCAAGAAAAACAATGCAATGCTAAATATTATAAAAATCCAACATAATCTATATTAAATCAGCGACTGAGAAATTACATGGACCTTATGAATCTATATTAATAAATTAAAAATATAAAATAAAAACTACTGTTAGAATGAAACTTTAAGCAATCTTCAACTTTAAAGCACTTTTGGCCAGCAATCTTTACACACTTCATGAATTATAGTTGATTTATTAATGATATGTTTTTGTTTGTCTTTCAGGTTACTTGGATTGAACATGTTGAGGTGGATGACAGAGCTGTACACAGCATCTATAGACCTCTTGTTGATTCAGGTCTGGCGTTTTGGTGCAAAAAAGATGGTAGCAACATTAGAAAGACAATGTGAACGACTTGCAAGTGTAATGGCCAAATAACATCCCAACTGGAGATGGTAAGTTATGGGTAAATTAACAAGCGTTCAAAGTTTTCATCTTTTATGTAATGTAATTCTTCTATCTTTTTCCCCTTTTATATTTATAAATAATTTAATTTAATTTTACTTTCAAAATTGAAAATGTTTTTAATTTTCTTAGGCTTAGTTGATCAATATATTTCTTTTGTAAATGGAATTTTCTTAATAAAATGACTTTTCTTGTAGAAGTAGTGAAAACAAGTTGTACAAGTATTTCAAGTTTATTGTCTTCTCTTCATCCACCCAGCTGCCCCAGCATTGACCATCCTCCCGGCCACCCTGAACCCCCACTCCCCACCTCATTACACTTCCATGATATCTTTTAGATTACATATAAATGTTCTTAGTGAATATTTTCTTATTTACTTACCAAACACTAAAAAAATAAGTAAGAAATTCAAGTTACGTTTCTCAAAAAAAAAAAAATTTTCTAGATGAAATGTTGTCCTTGCATCACATTCTCATTCATACCAAACACATCACCCAAAAAGATGTTGCAGCCGCACCGAAAATCTACAGATCTATTTAGATCACAATTTTCAAAAGTTTTTCTTTCTTCGTTAAATTCCATACCTACTGAAACTGCATTGCATTTACTGAGATGGAAGGAGTGTTATAAATATTTAACATGAACATTTTTTTTCCAGAAAATATTTTCTACTCCTCAGCAAATAGCTGATATGTTATTCACAAGAGCGCTTGTGTGGTATCAAACACACTCCATTTTTTAATGCAGTTATCACAAGTCAGAAGGTAGAAAAAGCATGTTAAAACTTGCAGAGAATGGTGATGAGTTTTTGTGCTGGTGTTGGTGCATCAACTGCCCACACATGGACAACATTGTCTGGAAGTGGTGCTGATGATGTTAGAGTCATGACCAGAAAAAGCATTGATGATCCAGGCAGGCCTCCTGGTATTGTCCTCAGTGCAGCAACTTCGTTTTGGCTCCCTGTTCCTACCAAGACAGTTTTTGACTTTCTTAGGGATGAAAATTCTAGAAATGAGGTAAATTTTCCATACACTTTACTTTAGTTTAACTTAATTCTACCTTCGAAATAACACAGTTTACATGCTATAACAGATTAAAGAATATTAATAATATACAAGTATTTTTATATTGCCACCATGTTTTTTTTAGAATCTTGGAATAAAGGGCTACGCTCTACTTTCTTTCTTTTATTTTATTATTTTATTAGTGTCATTTAGAACTCATCAATTACTGAGGTGTATTGTCATATTACTCAATACAGAAATATTATTACTAAACAGAGACGGATGATTATAGAGAATTTGGTTCTTTCAGGTTCTTACACGGTGGGTAAGTCAGAAATTTCGTTAAAAATATTTAAGATTTAATATAAATACGAAAATTAAATTTGATCCATATTCTTAGTTTAATTTTCTATATATATTCTATTATTTTTAGATAAAAGATATTTGACTGATAATCTTTAATATACATGTTTACCACCATTCTTACATGCTTACTAGTAGTAATAGGGAGTGTTTCGACCTTGTCAAGATTTGTGAGTAAGACCTAGTGCTCCCTCATCCCCCTCACCCTACCTGTACATATTTTGAAGTCTTTTATTAATAATAAAGGTCCACTCGAGATAAATACCTGAGTGGTCCAATATTTGTAAAAGAAAAAAAAATTGACCTCACTTTACATTTAAATGTTGATTCCTATCCTAGTTTCAAAAATATTTCTTTTTGTCCGATATAAAGATGAAGTCATATATAATTATTAATTGACTATCATACATAAAATGTATGCAGTGGGATATTCTTTCAAATGGTGGACAAGTTCAAGAAATGGCACATATTGCAAATGGTCGTGATTCTGGCAACAGTGTCTCTCTACTGCGTGTTAATGTAAGTTCTCTCATCTTGAAAAGAAGAATTCAAATTAAAATTGTGAATTTATTTGTCAAAAAAAAAAAGATAAAGAAAACATGCAATCTCTTTTAATTTATGTGAACTTAAGAGAAAAATAAAGCGTAGTGAAATGCAAAGATCTATTAATATGATACTTTATAGTTGAAATTAAGTTTTAGCATTCTTGTATCTATATTTTTTTACTGTTTCAAAATTGAGTCCTGTTATATCCTTCTGTTTTAATTCTCACATTTATAGAAAGAAGTGATAATGAAATTGTGGAAGTATAAGAAAAAAATGTTTGATTTGGGTTTAATATTTCTTGGGAATTCTTTAATCATATCCGAGATTTATATGCAATAGTAAGCGAAGAGAACTTTATTTATTACTTTATCTGTCTCAATTTATGTGTCGTTCGTTTTTGAGAGTCAAAACTTTTTAAATTTAGATAGTTAATTCTTGTAATAATAAAATTTAAGATCTTTGAAACTACTTAAGATAAGTCACAATAAGTACTATTACTTTGAAATATCTAAAAGATATATGAAAAAATTGCAGTAAAGAATCACAGTTTCAACAAGCATGACTACATTGAATATTGAACCTGATTCACTTTATTTATTAGTCATCAAAACTATGATTTCGTAATAATTTGACTCTCGAAAATCATACATTACTTTATAAATTAGGATAGAGTATTATATTCGCGCCGATATGACTTACATTAATTTGCTAAGATGAAACGATATTGCAAATGAAAATATGTTTTTTTGGTAAATTGAAACTCAAGCAGAACAATATGCTTATATAAGGGGGCTGCACTGATTTAACAGGCTCCTATGTTATTTACGCACCGGTCGATATTGCTGCGATGAATGTGGTGTTAAGCGGCGGGGATCCGGACTATGTGGCTCTTTTGCCATCTGGTTTCATAATACTCCCGATAGCTCTAATAATGCTGAAAATAGTAATGTTGGCGGTGGTTCGTTACTGACGGTTGCGTTTCAGATACTAGTTGATTCTGTACCAACTGCAAAACTTTCTCTTGGATCTGTTGCAACTGTTAATAGTCTCATCAAGTGTACTGTTGAAAGGATCAAAGCTGCCATACCGTGCCAAAGCGCATAACCAAAAAATCTAAGGTAAGATGTTCATTCATTTGTTTTAATTTATTTGACACACTTTTTTTTAAGTTTATTTTGGACAAAAATTAACATACTTTTAAATTTATAACCACATTAATATTATTGACATGTTAGTATCAATTTAGATGCCTAAACTTGATTGAACTATGTGATGCAGTTTTTATCTAAAGAAATACTTTTTACATAAAATTTGTGAGTGTTGCTGAAAGTTTTCTGAAAAATATTTAAAAAATATCTAAGGATGTGAGCTAGTTAGTGGTCAATGAAAAATAAAGTCTTGGATTCAAATTCTAGCAAGTTAAGATAAAGATTTTGTAGGTAATATTTTATTTATGTAAACTTTGATGAACATAATTATTTGATAATTGTATTGAAGAAAAATAATATGTAACCAATAAAATTATCTAAAACTTTTTCTATATGTAAATAGCCTAGGGCACACGAATGATGTGGCCGATTTTGCTTACTGCGTGTTCAACTAAATTCATTGATTTTGACCCGAGTCATGCTATATCATAACAATAATAACATATCTAATGTAATTTTATTAGTAGAGTTTAGAGAAGATAATATGCAGATCTTATGCTTATTTTGGGAGGAGTAGACCGTTTTTATAGACACTCGGCTCAAGAGAAACAAAAAAAACATGATAGAAATTTGAAAAAAGAACAATAACTACCATAACATAATATATGATGCTCGAGTACAGAAACCCCAAAACAATAACAGTAATAAAAAGGACATGAAACCACAAGAATACTACCGAGTTTAATAGTATGATAAGTGTTACAACACTCAACTACCTACTTAGCTACTACCTTATTTTGTGTCTTTCATATCCTCCTATTTAAGAGTATGTTCTCTGTAAACGAGAAACTATTACATGTCTTGTTTAATCGCATTCTCTGCATTTCGTGCATCTCCTCTTCCACCATCTCAACTTTGCTAATTTCCTCATCTTGTCCCTACCGAGACCACTCCCATCTTGTTCCACATATCTTCATTTCTAATCCTATTTCTCCACACATCCATTGCAGCATCATCATTTCTGCAACTTTCATCTGAAGATTTCTATATACCATAGTAGTTTCACCACCCTCTGTTAGAATTTGGGAAAAATGAAGTAGTCTAGATTAGACAATAAAGTTATGTATCACTGTATTTATTATTGTAATCAGCACTTTTGTGTTTGTTGTTGGGTAGTTGAGTTCAAAAGGAAGAAGAAAGAAGGATTTGTTTACATATATTTGGTGTGGAGGAGAAGGAAGAAGTCAAGAACGCACCTCAAGTAATAGGTTCGGGTATTGACTTCAATCATTTTAATGTAAACAATTTCCTTCTTTTATTTCTTTGAATTCCCATCAGTCAAATCTAGCTGCTTTTTCTTTTGCTCCAACTTAATTGTTTTTTTTAATTCGAACATTTTGGGTGTTTTTAAATTCTCAAAAATTAATTTTTGTGAAAGAATTGCAAAATATCCAAAGTTTGTAGAAGTCTTGGAAATTTCTATCAAGTATTTCAAGATCTTGGCTAATCTTTTTTTAATACGAGTATCGATAATTTTATATGCGCATTATTACGTAGAAAAATTTAAATTTTACTATAGTAAAAATGACGAACTTAAATAAAAGAATTAATTGTATACTCGCTTTATATATAAACACAACTCAATGTGAAATTGGTCTGCCAATGCTTATTGTCTGTTTGGGAAATTTAACACCAAGATGTGTTTTTACATGTTGCATATTAATTCGCAAATTGGCTTCCGGTGAAGGAGGTGTTGCTTGACTTGGAGTATATATATTCTCTTCAAATAACATTTTGAGATTTTCTATAAACGATCATTTATTGAGAAAACAACTTCCCTCCCTTCATTTTTATTTGTACCCTTAATTAAAATTGAATATTTATTTTTATAAATTATCTAGTTTTAGAAATTAATAGTTAATTTATCCCTTAATTCTTAATTTATTCGTATTATTATTTATAGTCATCTCTCAATACATTTTTCAAAGTATTAAATTTATTATATTCAAGGAGGTATATAGTAAAATGTTCTATTGTGTTTCTTAAGAAGAAGTATGTCAAGTCAATACAAGTCAGTAAAAATGGGCGGAGGAATAAAACTAGCGAGCACTTGTATTATATACTTACTAATTCTTTCACTAGTTTGGTGAGTAATAAGTTTATACACTATTCTGAGATTACACACTCCGTATGGCGTGCCTAAAGGCATTCCATGAAGTAGATTGTTCAGCATGATCAAAATGCAACCCCTTCTCAAATTATATAAGCTTCTTCAAAACTACTACTTTCTGGATGTAGATGATGATATCTATACAGATGGATTCAAATCTGACGAATCACTCTTGTTATGTTCTTTACATCTTGGGTTTGCCTCCCTCATTTGGCTTATGTTCTACATGTAACACTCAGGCCAATGACTATGAAATCACGTTGATACTTCCATATTATGGATAACGTAGTTCATATTATTCTCCAATTTGAGTTTACTCTCACATCTCGGAATGGTCAAACATATTCGAAGAAATTATGACCCCTGATGAGAATGATTTGTGGGTACCGAATAGCTTTATTGGCGAACTTAATAAAGATCACAATTAGAATCAGAAGTAATAAGTGCTTGGCCATGTACTTAAAAATCTATTGCCATAGAAATGTTTTCACTTCAGCCTTTGGATATCAGACACTAATGAACTTTTTATTGTAGCTATCTTTTTCATTTCATGAATAATTTTTATATAGTAATTAATTTGTTAGATTACTTAGCAGTGCAAAATATGGGAAAATGACCTAATAATTTTTTGTTGTAAATTTTATAATAAAAACTAATTTTACTAATTAAATAAGTAACAATAGAAACACTATTTGTAAAGATGGATGAGACTTTTGTTGTTTAGTAATTGAATATTACATACAGTTTATTATCCTCCTCCGTAATTGTATCAAAATTGATTCAAGTATAATTTTGAAATACCCATGTCCATGTTCATACTTTATAATATTTAGAACTTTTAAAAATACAAATACAAACTCTCAATTAAAATATTTTTTCTTTTATTAAAAAGTTAATAAATAAATTATTATTTATAATTTTCAAAATAATTATCCTCATGTTTAGGACTTTGAATTAATTAAATTGTAGCTACTAAGATATTTACTAATTTATAAAAGGTAGAACTCTTAATATTTAGAATTTTAAAATTGGATAAAATTTTACTTCTTAATTTACCATGGATTGAATATATTAAAAAGTCCTGAATATTTGAGACTTTACAAATTAATTATAATTTTGTTAACTTTTAATAATCTTTATTTATTAGACTTGTTGTAACAAATTTTATTGATGAAAAACAAATTTCAATCACAAATAAAATATGAGAAAACTGAGATTTTATTGATAAATATGAAGTACAATTCTGCTCCTCCCTTGATTCCTCTTTTGAATGTTCTCCAAGATTGAAATTTGACCCAGTAGTATTTTCTTGAAATGTAAAATGATATGGACCTCTTTATGATATATTTGATTGACAAGAATGTTGAGCAGCATTTTACTTTGAGAAAAACAATATTTGGTCATGTCTTGATCTTTTTGTGAATATCTAAGATATAATGGGATAAACTTGAGAGATTGATCACTGTGAATACCCAAGAATTTATGAGATATCTCCTTATGACTCTTCAGAGAATGTATACCTTTTTGAGCGAGGAGATTAGGGTAAAGAAGTAGTCCCCCGAAACCTAACTGACCTTAAAGTTTGAAGATATATTGAACTTGTTCTGTTTTAAATTAGGTAAAAGATCATCTTGTAGATTTCTATTTTTAAATAGTAAACTCATCTTTGTAAGTAGGGGTGTGCAAATTAACGATTAAATGAATAACCCGAACTGATAATTGAGTTATTGGATTAATAATTCGAGTTATTGGTTTTAGTTTGATGCTCCAGGTTGCTATCTCAAATTATTGGACCTTGGATTTAGGTTATGGTTTGACCACTTTTTTTAATGGGTGGGCCAGATAACTTAATAATAATTTATCAAATTATAATTTTAGCCTTCATTGTATAAAGTATCCAAGCGAGAAAATGAAATGGTGTCGACGAAAAGTGAAGGGATGGTGTTTTAATCTAAATAAAGTTGATTGCTTTTAGTTGAGCTAGTTCTATATGTTTTTCTCTCTTTTTTTCCCCCCACATTGTTATCTAGCTAAACATATGACTTAGGGTCCATAGCAGTTGCTTGGAGTAACCGAATCGATAACGATCAATAACCAATTCAACCAATTATTGATTAACTGATATCTTAATGGTTCCTTTAACGGTATAGCATGTCTACAAACCGATAACCGATAAGTAAAATCGATAACTTTTAAAACCAAACTGAATCGACCGATACACAATCCTATTGTAGAGTCCCATTTTGAATTAGAAATAATTATTTATGAGTCTATTTTAAATTAGGTACAACTCATCTTGTAGAGTCATGTCTTATATACAATAAAATTTCAATGTCTACACGACTAATTAATAAATATCAATCATAATTTTTTAACTCATGGTATGAGAAAATAATTTAAAGAGAGTAATTTTATTATGCATTGAAATTGAATCCCTTCTTTATCATCTTCTTCTTTAAAAAAATTGGATAGTTAAAAAAAGAAAAGTTACAACATACTTTAAGTTGTTTCAATTAATCAAATGCTCTTATTTTCACTCTCTTTAGTTAAATCTACACTATTTCTTCCGATTTAATTTATATGAAGATATTACTTCGATCGATAGAGAGAGAGAGAATTAAGATGAAATCATTTCATAAAGGTAAAATATAAGAATTTTAAAAATTAAATTATTATTAAATATTTAAAGTGTTAAATTAACCTTCAAAATTAAAAATTGTAATTTTTTCTTTAAAAATAGAGTTCACACTTCACAAAATAGTTATTTAATTATTTTTCTACTATTTAGGATTTTAAAATTAACCAATTTTATGTATTGAATTCTTCCTTGATTTTAAAAATATATAGAAGATATTAATATTTAGAAATTTATAATTTTTTAAAAATTAAACTTCAAAGACACATTATTCTGAAGCTTCGAACTAAAAAAATTGTACTTATAATGTAAATCAATCGTATGTTTAGAATTTTTGAAAATACAATTTAAAAAAAAAAGTAATCCATTAACAAATTATCCTATGTAAATAGAATCTAAGAGAAGGATCACACCTCAAAATGTGTCCACGGCATCTGCTTTATAATATATAAATGAGGAAAAATAGAAACACAATGGTTGGCCATCAAGGAGTAGTAGTGAATTATTCGCTCTTCGCATCATTATAATTCAAAATTAAATCAAGAAAAATAATGCTTTCATATATTATGTGTAATTTTTTTTTTTTTTTGCATATTGAATAAATTATCAAATATAATTTTTTTTTTAATTTGTCTCACACCCTTCCTTATCATTTATTCCAACACAAAGAATTGATAAATCTGCAATATAAAAGCAGAATCGATGTGATATCAATAATAATATATTATCTCTGGCTTAACATTTGAATGTTTGGATCAAAATTTTAATAATTTTCATAATTTATCTCTTAAGTGAAGTTATGATCAAGCACATAACTTAAACTTACCTAAGAGAAATTTAAAAAACAAAAGAAGATAAATACCATCTTAATACTAATTAATCTTAATACTAATTAAGAGATAAATCAGTTTAATCCTTTGTTATTCTCTTTTTATTCTTTCACTTTGTTCCTTCACTTTCTCCCCATCCCTGCCCATTATTTTAGAATTTAGAATATTCTAAACTTAGTTTACAACATATACATCATGAACATATATACAATTATCCATACAAGTTTTATGAGGCATCATACATTATACAGTTTTACACATTCAAAAATGACAAACACAACTTATGTATATCATGCTTAAAATTCTATTAAATAACTTATATACATTCAGCTATACAAGCTTTTATATAGATATATCTTTAATATACATTTCACAAAAGACATCTTATACCGTTACTAATTGTATCTCATCACATACTCTATATTAGTTTTTGATTGTAATTGTAAAAAAACTCTAGGAACAAGAAAGAAAAGGCATTGTAGTTATATTAGGAGTGATATTAATGGATACATATGATGGAGCATGAAATAAGGAAGAAAATTTTTATCTTTCAATTAAAATGCACAATAAAACTGTTATATTTTTCTTTTTTATATATAGAATACTTATCTTTTTAGGCTTCTATTTTCTAGGTTTAATTCATGTATATAAATATGTCAATAATTACTGAGGAATATATATGTATCAATAGAAAAAAACTAAATGATGATAGAAATGTTCATGTGAATTGGGCCAGATGATCACATGGGCCGTTGGGCTATTTGGTTAAAATTGAAAGTCAATTGGGCTCAAAATTATTTTGTACTTTTATCTTAAATAGTTCTGGGATTGGGTAGGCAATAATTTTAGATGCGATTATTTGATCGCATTTATTCATTTTTCAGGTGGGATATTTCGGAAGAAAAATTAATGTAAAAATAAAGGTTGTTCGTGGAAGACCTGGAATGTCGAGTGAAGTATAGAATAGAACAGTTTAGATATTAGAGGTTTTTTTAAAAATAAAATATGTGGGTCGGGCCATATATTAATAACAGAAAATTACATCAGCCTACCGATATACATTTTGACCCGACCCATTGCAAGGTCATGATTAATAAAATATGTTTTTTCAGCCAGATGTTCTAGAACATAACCGAACAGACCCCGAAATCTTAGGGTTTCCTAATCTCCCACGACGCCAGTCTTCAATTCTTAGCTCCTTCTTCTTCTCTTGTGGGTCATCAATCGACCTCCTGAGCTGTTGATCCTTTGCAGCTTCAAGAGTTCAGTTATAAAGTAATTTTCTCCTTCCCCCTCAAGTTCTAATTCGTTCTCTTCAGGTGATGTTCTAGTGGTAATGATCGATTGACGGAGGCTTCTACTGATTTTCATTGATCTCCCGATGCTGAAGTAGATATGGGGAAAACTGCATCGCTCTAGATCTCCTCTGCATGTGTTCCTCACTGGATACAGTCGAGGTTCCTGATTTTGTTGAATAATGTTTTGCTGGAAGTTCTTTTTGATGGTTGCCTTAGTTCAGGCTAGGTAGTGTTTTCAAAGTAGACTTATAAAAATTAATTATTGTGCAGTGATACTTTCTTCCACCTTGGATATACTGTTACCCTGCTATGCTCTTGATTTTTCATTTTCTAATCCTTATATATGAAATGTTAGCCTTCTCTATGTTTAATATTTTTCTGTACTTGATCGGTAGTTGATAGAAGTCATGCTAACTGTGCCTGTCCCCCATATTAAGTGCATGATTAGCCAATTACTCCGCTAGATTATTTGCCTCTCTATAAATGTGCTTAATCTCCATTCTGATTTGCTGTAGCTTGTGCCGTATGCCATCCATTATTCCTACTATCTCCCAAGGGCTCCTCCACTCCTTTTCAAAAACTTCATGATGTTCACTCTAAATGCAGTAACTTAGGGCATGCCAAAATGCTTGTACCTCTGCTTGCATGTTTGTAGTGACACCAATGCATTGAGCCTCAGCATATACTAGATCTCCTCCCTTATTTTTGACACAAAAGCTATATGCACTTTCCCCTGAATTTCTCCTACACCCGCTGTGTGTATTGCATTTGATCCACTGGTCTGGTGGGAACTCCCATCTGACTATTGTTGCACCCCAAACGCACCCAAGTGCACGTGGTCGTACAAGTAATATAGTGGCTCTTTCAAGACGGATATCGAACCCTCAGGGACTATAACTTAGTGATTTTTTTTCTATTTTAGTATTCATAATTATTCTACGCAAGTATATAGGTAGCACGATAAATTAAGAGTTTTATAAATAGTATTAAAACAATAGCAAGAACAATCTAAGGTTAAGGCATGTAATGCAATCATGTATAACTTATATTTTTCTTCAACTGCTTTTTCTATCGGGTTGATGGTTGGAGAATCTTAAAATATGACTATGGTCTTTCGAACCTCTAGACAATTGCCTACTTGTGAACCTTGCAACTACACATATAATGGGATGCAATAACTCATCTTAAGTCTAGTTGAATTTGTTCCCTTTGTTAACCGAATATGACGTTTCAGGTATATTTCTATCCTGCACGCGAATCTTACCTTCAATTTACAACAAAGATAAGAACATATTTCCCTATTCCTCGTTCTATCCTAATGATTCTCCTTTCAGAGTCAAATTAAGATTATAAATTTATCTTAATGTTGGCCAAACACTAAAATACCAAAAATCAAGAATAGAAGAACAACCATTCATGATAGAAGAAAATTCAGCTGAAAATAATATGAAATTATACAATCATGCAAATAACCTTAACCTTAGAATGAGGTAATTTAGCCACTCATTCATTGATTAAACATCTCAAACAAGAAACATCTCCAAACAAGTTTCTAACATGAGAATAATTGAAATTTAGAAGAAAAGAGAAGAGAAAGAACCCTAGAATTTTCTTCAGCTCAACTGTTGTTTCTCACGTTCTTTTTAATATTTTAGATAATGAAAAATAAAAATCTAAGTGTTCTATTTATACAGGTGAAAAATTACTCATTGGCAAACTAGCTCCGTGGCACGGGGCTCATCGCGGAGAAATCACTCTGTGACATGGAGCTGTCACGGAGGTGCATTGAAAGTTTGGAAACCTGGAAGCCATTGCTTCGTGTCACGGAGTTGAACGCGCTAGATTTCCCCCATGTGATACGGACTTGTCGCGGACCTTCACTGGAAATTTGAAATTTCTGAATTATTAAGCTCCGTGTCACGGAGCTCAACGCGCCATATCTCCCCCGTGAAATGGACCAAACGCGGACCCTCACTGTTTCGTGCCTTCAAAATTTACAAAAAAAATTTCTTCTACCCAGGCACTGTGGCATGTTGTTCAACGCGAACAATCCCTAACGTGGCGGAAGTGAATTCCCAGATCAGTTTTTAAGCTCTCCAAAATTTCCATACTTCAAGTCCGAGTATCATCTGCCACATCACGCTGAATTTATTGTCTTATCCACCTGCAAATAGTCACATCGCATATGTTAGTACGAAAACATAATTAACCCAAAACATGCCCGAGTACATCAATATTATCCTCAACTAGGACCCTGTATGGTTGAAAATAAGGAGTTTGGTTGTATAAATACGCCCAAGATCACCACCTCACACTTATAACCTTGTTTTTCCTCGGACAATTCTTTAGTATCCTAGACATGATTTCAACAACATTACCATCATCAGTGGACCCAGATAGCTCACACCTAGTTGTGCTAAATACTTTAATTATGAAATACAATTCATTTAATCAAGCATGGTCTTCACTCACCATATTCATAAGCAGAATCACACAAGCTCTAATGAATAACTTTTCAACTGAAAATCAGGCCAACAAGTCTGAATCATAGTAGCAAGGTCATTAGCTTCACCAAGGATTCACCATCATGTACCCTCACTTATATGCAATGTCCCTACTTTTTATGAGATCAATATGATCACAATTAAGCACATTCTATAAATGATTCGCTCACGCTCCAAAGATTATTTCAAGCAAAACTAATACACCATGAGTTTGCCTATAGTGTACTACTCAACCGAGCATAACATCACTTGTAGGATCGAAAAGGCCTTTACAGGTTGTAATGTCGGCTAAGGGACTAGTAGGATTATTTGGGTCGTAATGACTCTTATCCCTATACACTTTAAGACAATTACACATTTCTCTTTCCAGTGCCTTACTTCTTTCGCCCTTCACTCCACCTCCTTAAAAATTATTTCTCCTTTCACATACTTATTCTTATTCCAGATGTAAGGAGTGTGTACCCTTGGCTTAAACTCATCAATACACTATATATATATACACACACACACACACACATATGTATAAGTATATACATCATTTTTTTTATATAGCTTATGACCAACAAATTGAGTACACACACCAATTCTTCCTCCCTTTACTCTTCACCCGTTCCTTTGATCGTATCCTTTGAAATAATGTCTCAATAAAGTGCAATAGGACCTATTTGGATCAAAGTAACATTGAGTCCATTCGAACAAATAGGGTAAGGCTACTTAGTGAGGCTATTCCAATATAATTAGGCTTGAAGGCTCAAACGGGGCTCACTAGGGATGGCATCAAGGTGAGGGACAATGAGTGAGACAGGTCAACTAGCTTGGTTCACAAAGAAGTGCCTTAATCATATCCGCTAAGTTTAATGCCACTTTCAGCTTTTCGTACATGCAAGACAAATTCTAGATGTTAGTTAGCAAGAAATATAACTACTCTCACCACACATGGCCTAGAGGTTCCAACTTGGTTAACTTATACCTTTTTTACGATTTCATCCACATTGAGTGTCAAGAACAATTAAGCCTACAATTTACAGTTTAGAGTTGAACACCAAGGCATTATGTGATCCTACCATTTTCTCCTCACTATTTGCTTGTTCAAATGTATATTCCATGAAGTCTAGCATCTGACCAAGTGAAGTACCTTAGACCTTTAATGATGGTTTTATTTCCTAAGCATGACTAATTTCCCTTAAGACGGGCGTCATCCATCCATCATAGGGAACAATCTCTACCTATGAATAAAAAAAATTAAGTCCTATTCGGTTCAAAAGGACTGTTCTCGGGAAAAGCACCGAAAATAAAAGTCGAGAAACCCAAAAAAGAAAAAAAAATTTAAAAAATAATACAAGTAATATAACATATAAGCTTATAAGCAACAACCTAGGAAGATAACATATCCACTTACTAGCTATTACAGAACAACATAACAGATAAGCTTACTAGCTATTATAGACCAAACACCAAATCTTGTTCCTAGACACAAATTACAAATAATATGCCACAACGTCTAGTTGTTACCAGTTTATACATGCCACAGTCAGAGAATCACAAAAAAATAGATAAACACAAAATGACCACCCCACACTTATAATGAGAACTATCCCCAGTACTTACAACAGATCAATATGAAAATAAAGTTAAGGTGGTGAAGACTCCCTAATCAAACAACTGTTTCAATCTCCTCATCGGGTGCAAAGTCCTCCTCACCAAGGTCAGAGTCATCCCCCTCATCATCATCTGACTTAATGTCTGAGTTATCCCGGCGCCTCTCCTCATCAGTGGATATATCATTGTCTACCGGCTCTATGAATGCTGGGCCAATCTTGCTCATGGATCTTGCATGCTCATTCATCGGGTAGTCCCTATCCACCTGCTAGAGCTCCTCCTCTATTGCGGGCCATCCACCAATGTGCAACTGTAGCATTTGCATTCCAAACATCATGGATGCATAGCTATCATCTCGAGCGTGTCTCTCGGCTAATGTGAGAACTGGCCTAGTATGTGGTGTCTGGTGCCTTAATCTTGGTCACATCCACAACGCGCCATTCTAACCTTGGTCTGTAGTCTAGAGCCTCCTCTTCAATATCCTGGCTCCTGAGATAGGTGGTGAGTAGGCCGCCAAAACCATACCTGTGCCCCTGGTGCAACCTCGCCTTTTTCATGGATGATTTGGTCACAATCCCAACATTGATCTCCACATCTCGCATTAAGGCGTATACCAGGCAGACCTTATCCCCGGTGACATCAATCATATGTACCCCTGGAATGAGGCAGCTACAGACAATCTTCATCCGAACTCGTGTCTCTCTGTTCATATGTGAATAGGGAAATGTCTGATGGTACCCTTTTTCCTAGTGGTAAATCCACTTGGCTGTTGATCGCTGCCCGCATAATGTGTGCTGAATGTCAGCATATGGCGGGGTGACATTAAGCTGGCGGGTGGATGTGGATCTGTGTCAGGTGTCCCCAGGATGACATTTAAGTGATATGCTTCAAATGGAACGACCTGACCCCGAATCTTGATTGTGTGGCTGCAAAGAGTGGGGTCCTAATTCGCGTAGAATTCCCGCACCATGTGTAAATTAAACTCCCTAGGCTCATTGAAAATGAATTCCTTGCCCAAGGTGTGTATCCTTTGCATTATATGGGGGAACTCCTGTGCCAAACTTTCTCGGTCAATTTGCTCCTCCGAAAAGTATTTTGACTCCTTAAGCTTTTCATACCATTTTTTACCTTCATCCACCACCCATCTGGTGCCGAACCGCCTTTTCTGGCCCCTGGGAACTGGTGGGGCTGCTGGCACAGCTGCGCCCAATCAGAGCCTCTTTCGGCCTGTGCCGGAGGACGAAACACCTTTCCCTTTATCTTGTCTAGCAAACATTGTTCTTGTTCATCCAAAACACAGAGACCAAATTCCTAATATTTAACATGGCTAGCCAACATTAAGTGAGGGTTTTGGTTGATTACCCCACACTTAGTTGCTAGCGTGGGTTCACTAATCATAGTTATTCGGGTACTCAGACTTCCCCGTCTATACAACACAATGACTAGTTTCTCCCACATTGAAGCATAATCAACATTTTGACAAGATTCAGCACACACAACATTAGAAAGTATTGTCACTTAAGGCACCTTGCACTGAGATATTAAAATTTGCAATTATCTTATACTAATCATACTTCATGCACTCAAATAACTCAGATCCATGACACTAGCATTTACAGGGAGTTAATGTTGCTTTACTCAGACTTCAAGCAATTCAGGACTTGTAATCCGAAGCAGTTACAATCTATGAATGTCCATATTCACAAATAACAACATTTTTGCAGAATGGGCTTAGGCATAGTGTAGTAAGTCGATTTAGCATGTCCTAAACTACATGTAATGCCAATTCCCATGCCCCATCCTCACAAAGCTCTCCTAATTTAGAATGCACAACCAACCATTCATTTCAAACTAATTGAAGAACAAAGGCATGAATGCCCTAATTTACATTTTTCACTCTCCCTTTTCATCTTCCCTCAACCCTTCAAGCACCCCACACTTAATTTCTGTGCCAAATTTAAGAAACCATTTTATTACCAAGTGAAAGAATCAAATATCATTAAGTAATATCATGATTACCCACCACAAACTTGTTTCCACCAAGTACACATGCCTTAGGGTGTACCTTGACTTACACATATGTTCATGTCAAGAATTTACATGAGAGAAGAGGGAGAAAACCGAAACATACGTGTGAAGCTTGGTTTTTATGAAGAGAGAGGGTGATTCTTGAAGCCCTAAGCCGTGGCACGTTCAAGAGGGGAGGGGAATGGGGCTCAAGCGAGTTTTCCCTGCCCCAAGGGGGCCTCAGCTTGATATCGTTATCATGGTAGCGTCCTTAGCCTGACAAGATTTTGGATGGCTTTGCCCACTTGAGTGTGATAGTTGGGGCATCCCGTAAGCTCTTTCGTAATGGTGTCGGTTATGACGAGTCTCCCATTGTTCCTCATGATTTCAGTTACTTATGTTCATTGTTGACACCCAATTTTGACCTCCCTGCGCCTTAGTTGCTGTTTGAATCTGTTCGAATCCGGACGCTTAATATTTAATTCTTTTCTACTCCATTTTGTGCATGTGTTTGACGAATATAGTTGAATTTAGTTATATAAAT
>JACEIK010001081.1:101462-131003 GCA_018107945.1 Datura stramonium
CTTGTCCCAGCAACTCCTCTATTAGATGGCTTTCAGATAGACATGATTTTCAGATTTATCAGTATTATTCTATTGTTTGAACTTTATGTTTTCAGACTTGACTCTCATGAATATTTTATGATATTATTTCAAAGTTCCGTTGTGCATGTTTACTCAGATTTCTAGTAACTGATAGACCAAGGGTTGACTTGGGGTCGCTTGTGGCTTCAAGTACCGTGTTACACCTAGGGTGTAGGCTCGGGGGGTGACAGTGTGGCACAGGGTGCTAGTCATGCCCCTCCGAGTTTGGGGTGTGACAAACTTGGTATTAAAGCAATTCGTGCCTTAGATAGTCTATGAGCCGTGTCTAGTAGAGTCTTGTTTATGTATGAATTGCGTAGTGTACTTAAAAACAGGAAGCTAGAGGATATTTAGGATTATTACCCTTTTTCTTGAATTGAAATCGTGCAGATGTCAGCTGTCATAAGAGTCGAGTCTAGACTCACGTTTGCTGACTTGTGCAACCATACTTGTGATATGATGGACTATAGCTGGCCAGTGGCTTGTCGAGTCTAGACTCATGCCTGTAAGTCCGTGAGAGTTTCTGGCAAGGCTGTGATTGTGATTTCATTTATATATTATATTATTGCCTTGGATTATCTTTGTCTTATAAGTTGTGGATGCTACTTGTGGTTTGATAATAGTTGAGGTTGTTGAAGGGCCTAGAGTTGACCCAGGTAAGATGTTTGGAGGGATCCTGTATGGTACGAGAGGCTGCAGGTGAGATGTGTTGGTCAGGTGTCGTTTACTTGTTCATTTATTTTGTTACATTGGACTTGCCAAGCTTTGGGGACCAGGTAGGTTCTATTTTTTTACTTGACTTGTGATTTCCTTTCTGCTGTTGTCCGATATGTCTATTGATCTGTACTTTGAATCTTATTATCTTTTTCTCCTTACATACTCGATATATTTCCTTACAGACGCCCTAGTCGGGGCACTGCTTTCATGCCTACAAGTGTTGACTGGAAGGTAGATCGAGTCTTTGGTCGCTGAGTAGAGTTCCAGTTGAGTTGGTAAAGCTCCAAGTCTTTCGGAGTTTCCAGATGTTGTTTTATGGGTAGTTCGAGGCCCTATCCTGAACAGTAATGTTATATTTAGAGTGGCTCATAGACGCCTGTTGTGGGTGTAGTGTCATTGTTATAGGCCGGGTTGGCCTTGTTATGTAGATAATTTTCCATTCGCGTGGCCTTGATGGCCTATTGTATTTATTTTTGGTTGGTCGGTAAACCAATTTCTTCTTATTATATTTACTCAGATATTATAGTAATTGTTATGCCAAACCTCATCGGTTTTGGATTTTAGTAGTTAGTTCTTTGGTAGGGTGTGCTCGATCAGGTGTGGCACAAGGTACCAATCATGCCCCTCCGAGTTTGGGGTGTGACAAAAGTCATGGTCAAGAATAAGTATCCCATTCCTAGGATTGATGATTTGTTCGATCAGCTCCAGGGTGATAGTTGCATTTTAAGATAGACCACAAATTTGGTTATCATCATCTTAGAGTCAGAAAATTAGACATTTCAAAGGCATCTTTCAAAACTCGATATGGTCACTATGAATTTGTTGCTATGTCTTTTGGACCAATGAATGCTCTTACAACTTTTATGGACTTTATGAATAGATTGTTCAAATAGTATTTGATATGTTCATCATTGTCGTCATAGATAACATCCTTGTTTATTCTCGGAGCGAGGATGAGTATGGAGAGGATTTGAGGATTGTCTTGCAAACTCTCAAGGATCGCCAGTTATTCATTAAGTTCAACATGTGTGAATTATGGTTAAAATCAAGAACGTTCCTTGGTCATTTATCTCCACTGAGGGAATACAGGTTGATCCTCAAAAGATTAAAGCAGTTAAAAACCGACCGAGACCCACCTCTCCATTTGATATGTTTCTTGAATTTAGCTGATTACTATAGACGGTTTGTGGAAGGTTTTTCTTCTATTGCTTCTCCTATGTCCAGATTGACTCAGAAAAAAGTCAAATTTCAGTGGGATGATGCCTTCGAGAAGAGTTTTCAAGAATTGAAGACTTGAGTTAGTATGCTTCTATATAGTTCAAGGCTCATAAGAAGAATTACCTGACTCATGATCTTGAGTTGGAAGTAGTAGTTTTTGCCTTAAATATTTGGAGGCACAATCTTTATGGTGTTCACATTGATGTATTTACCGATCACAAAAGCCTTCAGTATGTGTTCGGTCAAAAGGATTTGAATCTTCGTCAAAGGAGATGGCTTGAATTGTGAAAACACTATGATATGAGTGTCTTGTACCATCTGGAAAAGCCAATGTAGTGGTTGACGCCCTCAGCATATTATCAATGAACAATGTTTCTTATATTAAAGGTGAGAAGAAAGAATTAGTTCGTGATGTTCACAGGGTTGCTCGATTGGGAGTTCATCTGGTTGATCCAGTGAATAGTGGAGTTATAGTTCAGAATGATTTGGAATCTTCTCTTGTGATAAATGTTAAGGCAAACTAGGATGATTATTTGATACTACTGAAGTTGAAGGAAACAATCCTCAAGAAAGCGGTGGAAGTTTTCTCTAAATGAGGAGATAGTGTGCTTCGTTATAAAAATCGATTGCGTGTTTCGAATATAGATGATTTAAGGAAGGAGATATTGACAGAAACCAAAAAGTTCTCGGTATTCTTTTCACCCAGGTTCCACAAAGATATACCGTGATCTACGGAAAGTCTATTGGTAGAATGACATGAAGAGGGATATTGCGGAATTCGTGGCTAAGTGTCTTATTGCCAGCAGGTTAAGGTTGAGCACCAGAGACTGGGAGGGTATGATTCAGGATATCAACATTCCTACTTGGAAGTGGGAAGAGATAAATATGTACTTCATCACAAATTTACCACGTACACACCGTCAACATGATTTGATATGGGTGGTTGTGGATCGGATGACTAAGTTAGCATATTTTTTACTAGTTAAGACTAAAAAGTCAGCTAAGGATTATGTTAGACTTTACATTCGAGAGTTGGTCAGATTTGCATGGAGTCCCTCTGTCCATCATTTCTAATAGGGGTACTCAATTCAACTCACATTTTTAGAAGTCATTTCAGAAAGGTTTTGGCGCCCAAGTTAAGTTTAGCACAGCTTTTCACCCATAGATAGATGGTCAATTTGAAACAGACCATTTAAACTCTAGAGGACATGTTGAGAGCTTGCATGATTGATTTTAAAGATAATTAGGATGATCACTTGCCTCTGATTGAGTTTGCTTACAATAACAGTTACCACCCCATTATTCAGATGGATCTATTTAAGGCAATCTATGGTAAGAGATATGCATATCCTATTGGGTGGTTTGAGATTGGTGAAGCTACATTGATAGAGCCTGATTCAGTTCATAAAGTCATGGAGAAAGTTTAGCTTATCAGAGAAAGGCTGAAAATAGCTCAGAGTCATCAGAAATAATATGCAGATGTGAGGAGGAGAGAGCTTGAGTTTGCTATTGATGATTGGATCTATTTGAAAATTTCAATAATGAAAGGGGTGATGAGGTTTGGTAAGAAAGGAAAACTCAGTCCCCGATATGTTGGTCCTTAAAAGATCTTGAGGCATTTTGGCAAAATGGCCTATAAGTTGGACTTGCCTACGGAGTTAGCATCAATACATCCAGCCTTTTATGTGTCATTATTGAAGAAGTGGATTGGTGATCCGGCCTCATTTGTGCCTTTAAAAAGTGTGGGTATGAATTTAAAAATTAAATAGAAGTTCGTCTAGTTGACTAACAAATTCGATTAGTCGAGTAAGTTCCTGCAGAAGATGTTAGTGAAAAAACAAATCAAGGAAAGTACTAGAGCATAAAAATAAATGACACAACAAATTATACTGGTTCGAATCACCAGGGTGGTTCCTAGTCTGGCTCCCTTGGGTTACAAAGGTTCCTTTAGAGCTTATGAGAGCTGATTAGAGAGGGTATTTCACCGCTACTTTGACAGGTGATGAGATTTGATACAGCCTCTACCTGTATATCTACCTAACTTTTTTTCTCTCTTTTAATTTCGCTGATATTTATTTTCAAAATACAATGAATGAGTACGACTAGAATTGGTAAGGTTGATCAAGTGAAGTTGTATAGTTGTCCGATACTTCTTACTCTCTTTTTAAAGGTCTCGTGAGATACTCTTGAAAGGGGCAACAAGATCAATTCCTTTGATCCTAATTGACAGCTCATTAAGGGATAACCTAAGGGATTTTTCTCAATCCTCCTTAATGTGATTGAGAAGGTGATTGATATCTTCTGCTGATTATGGCATATTCCTTCCTTCTGAAGATGTCAAGGATTTGTTATTCTTTTTGACAATTGTTGATTCCTTCCTTAGATTTCGCTGGATTCCATGTGATTGGTACCTTTAGCTGATTCCAAGTTGATATAGCAGATTTCTTCCATTTTGGGGATGAAGGGATTTTTTATCCTTTGATAGCTACTGCCTTCCCTTCACAAATCTCACTAGGGTCCCTCCAATTTTGCACTAGTTGTTGATTCCTTTCATAATCGGTATTTTCCTTTTGTGATCTTTTACTTCTTTTCCTTGAGTCAACTTCGAATTCTTCTATGTTTGGTGAATCTTGACCTTATTTCCTAGTTTTGACCTTGAACCTTTCCATGTTTGGTTCCTGCTCTTTGAGGTTCCTTTTTGCACTGCCTAGTTGTTTATCCTACATCAAGTAGAAATAATTTGTCATCATTAAAATAATTTTAGAGGGAATTAGCTCAACAATATACCACATTTTGATGATGATATATTTGGAGTTACGACTTAGAGAAACTTCCCTGAAAATAGAATTTTGCAGATTCCTCCCCCTCACTTGATGCATGTTGTCTAGGAATAGTGCTGATGTTTAACAACTTACAGACATATCAACAGTAAGCAAGGAAAATTTACGCATGCATGCCATAAATCATTTAATGAAGCATTTAAAACATATTCTAAACATCACAACTAAAATAACATCACAACCAAAATATTTAAAATATTCAACAAGGCCAAAGACTAGAAACCAGAGAATGAGAGTTCTTCTGCCCCTTCATCATAAAAAAAGGAACATCAACAGCTAATAAGAGAATGCCCACGCAGGGGCAAGGAGTTCAAAAAAAAAACCACAGAGGACCAATAGATTCAATGACGACCAAGAAAATATCTCATCTTATCTATGATATGCTCTGAGAAGGAATGGTAAGATTTTTTCAAAATGAGTAGATAGAGAGGAGTAAGAGTTCTGAACAGCAACAGTTAATTCGTCGTCATAGATCTCAGCTCGAGCAGCGGCAGGTCGACTTGCTTCAACACCAGATTGAAGGACTTTACTCCTTCACATTGAATGAGACCCAGCTGAGCTTTCAAACTAGCCACGTTAAAAGTTAATTAGGCCAGATTAGTCATTACACTTGTGTTGGTCACTAACGACTACACCAAGTGACTGCTTGATATCCTGGGCTTCAGTTAGAATAGAGTTTAGAATAGAACTTTGAGCACAATTTGAGTTGATACCTCTTGAATTGACAACTGTGGCAAGCTTGACTTTGGGATTGTAATTTGCCTTTTTGACCCAACCTCCATCATCAAGAATATAACTCATGTTGTCAAAAGCTCGATCATTATAGGTGGAGGAGACTTTTTTATAGGGAATTTTGATACGTCTACACCCATGTGATATGCCCAAATTACACCTCTATGATAAGAAGTATAATGCGGTTGTTTTCAAATATAGAACCCAACAATGTTGGGGTCGAATCCCATAGGGAATATGGTGTAACTAATTCTTATGTGGTTATTTGCTCTTAATCAAATATTTCTATAACATTGGGGGTTTGGGGAATTATGTTTCGATTCACTGTTTTTCAAATACAAGAAGTACCAATTACGATTGATTACTATTGAATTCAAGAAAAAAATAAGTTAGGGTAATGATCATCATGATTTTCCTAACAATATTGTGTGAATGACTACAGGGGACTCATTTAATGCTAATTGTGTAGGTTGCTAACTTAGTAATCCTATCCAAAAGTTTCTCAACCTATTAAGACAGGCATCACACTTATCTTCTCAAACTAAAAGTGATAATAAATGAGTTACAAGAATTGACCTAGATTGATTAATCTAATTACAACATTAATCATCAGTCAAGGTTTAACGTCTTGAATCCCTACTACTAATCCCTTTTCTTCTTGATTTATACACCTTACTCAAGCATGTCAAATCTAAGATTTGTTCTAATGCTTGCAACCATTAGAAATCATTTAAAATGAAGAAACTAGTAATACACACATTTACATTCAATCAGCACTTGCATCAGTCACCATCAGTATGTCATTTTACCATAAACCACACAACCCTTGTAATGAAACTTAGCCACACATGGTCATTTCATTCATAACAATAATAAAATTCATCAAAGAAGGTTTAACTTACGAAAAAGAGATGAAATCTTGATTATGATTCCAAGAACTCAATAATATTTCTTCTAAGTCTCTCTTAAAAGTAACATACAAAGTTCGTCTTTTTGTCCTCTCAAAGTATGTCTCAAATTGGTCTCTTTTCTCCCTAAAAAATCAGCTTCGAAAAAAAACCTAGCAACTGTTATTTATAGTCTAAAATAATCCAAAACTATATTGTAAATCAGAGTCCTGCTTCTCAGGTGACACCCAAGTTGATGTCCCGTCAGCCAAGTGTCGGTCCGTCATTTGGGTCGTCACTCCTTATCCAGTGTATCAACAAACCTGCATCTTGTCGACAATACACTTGACGGTCCATCACAGATGTGATAGCCCGTCACCTAATCCGTCGCTCCATACCCAGTGTGCCCTTGATTCTTCATCTCTGTGATGGCGATCGTGATGATCCGTCGGAGTGGTGATGGTCCATCACCTGGACCGTCACTTTCACTTCTTTTTATTTTGCTTCTGTTAGGGCTCGACGGTAGAGGTGACGATCTGTCACACTGGTGACAGCCAGATAGGCCATCACATTGTGGTTTCAGCTTGTTTCACAACATTTCTTCGCTTTGCTTTATATTCCTTTACAATACACACAAAAACCATCAAAATAACCAAAAGTTGCTCAAAAACTTGCATCAATTCATAGTTAAAAGCATCCAATGTATCATCAAATGCCTGCACATCAACACCCTCAACTTAGAATATTCGTTTGTCCTCAAGCAACACGCTAGACACCTCATTAAAAAAAAGAAAATTTTGGATAACTATAGCAGTTGTCATACTCAAAGTAGATTATTTCGCATTTAACACTCCCCTTTTTCCAAATGGACATGAACGGATGGAATTCATTAAACATACTAATTTATGAGTATCTACAATTGACATGATGATAACAACATAGTACCTTACATACTCTAACAACAACTATCCCAACAACCAGCCATCACTAATGCTTTTGTAGTGCCCTTACCACAAAGAATTCCCAACTCACATCCGAAGTTATTTTCCTGGGGACTAAAACAAGACACTCGCTCTCACAAAAAATTTCATAACAATGCACATACAAAACCATAAGCTTGCCTTTATTATCATTATTTCAGATTCCTCTGACACTTGATTATGATCATTGTAGGACTTTTTTGGCTTGTAATATAGGCTTGGGGATAGGTATGATACATATGGGTAAAGTGACTTGATCCTCCTTGATGCTACGCTAACTCTTGCTCTATTCTTATTTTATCTCCCCTATTCTCTTTTATGCATTTCCCTTCTTAACACATGGGAGTGGTTTTCATTTAGATTTCCCTTTTCCTCATTAAAACATCACTATTTCATCTCTTTTTTAATAATATTTGGGACCTTGTTCTCTTTTCTATATCAACCACACCACATACCCATTTATTTTCAATCAGTAGATTCTACCTTCCATACCCAACTTTTTATGCTCCCTACTATAGCAACCCTCAACTTAGACGATTTGCCTGAGTTGAGGTACACAATATCCAAAGAGGGACCAGGGAGAAAAAAAATTATTATAAAACAATATAGGTAGGTTAATAGGCTAATAAAATGAATAGGTCAATCAGATTCAAAATCATGAGTCGAGGGATTATTTACATTGTTTGGGTAGTCATATAGGCTTAGTGGACTAATTACAAAAGATGCCCTATGATCCTTTCCTATTCAGTTATCCTATAACCTTAGCAAGATAAACTAGGAAAGTTCTAGATGCATGCACAATGTAAGAACAACATCAGTTAATCTCACACACACTTGGCACCAATTTGCACTATCAGTGACTGATTATCGGAATATGCCTTAGCTTAAGCACAGTTGCTATATCAATATACAAATAATGTCAAGCATAGATCCTTCAAATTCAATATGTTACCAAACTACACACATGCCACATCAACAAAAAGATTGNCATAGGCTGGCTTGGTTTGGAGTTCGTTTGGTTGAATCAGCTCCTTCAAATTCAATATGTTACCAAACTACACACATGCCACATCAACAAAAAGATTGTAGGGGTCTCCATTTTCCAACAAGTTTTAACAAAAAATGTTCATTTCTACAACTGCTTAAAAAATTAAATTTTCTTTTACAGATCAAACAACACATAATTTTAAAATGAACTGGTGTGAAAGATTCACAGGTAACCCCACCCCCCAACGAAAAATGGCATCGTCCCCAATACATTTATGTAAAGCATCCAAACTGGAAATAGGGTAAACCTGTAAAGCTCTATAATCCAAAGCCTAGTACAAATATTTGTGGTTGGATTACCCTAGAGCCATCATTAGTGATTTTAGTGGCACTTGTCACACTCAAAAGATCATGTTTGGATGCCTTCGTAGCTGGAGGTGGTGGGATAGGAGTCGTCGACTCTGAATGAATTGTGGCCCTTGTGGCGTGTCTCTCAACTAGGGGTGCTAAACTGGAAGAGGTTCTACCAATCCCGGATCGCATCTCCTCAATACGTATCTCCTCTTCCATCCTCGACTATTTTAGAGCCTCTTGCAACTCAGCCTTCTCCTATTTGCTGCGCTTATGCTTTTCTTCTTGTGGGATTCACCCTCATCTCCAATATCATCTCTCAGACATTTTTTAGTTGCCTTAGGTTGCTCGCCCAGCAGATCAATGAAGGGTGCATCATCCTCTGACTCCTCAAATTCGTCAAGTGAGAACTTTGGGTTTTGCTGCTCCTGTTGTAACTTCATAAAGTCATTTTGAGCCTTTTTCAGCTCAGCTACAGCCCTTTCCAACTCTGGCACTATAACATCCTTCAGCTTGTCATTTACCCTTACTTCCATGTCATCCATGCGAGCATGAAGGTGTTTGTATGGTTCTAAAATGGTTGTGATGGCTCGATCAACAAAAGGGCCAAGCTGCTCGACAAACAACTTCAATGGCTTGTCTTGTCTGTATGCTTTTCTGACCACCCGAGTGAAATTTGCTGGGGTGAATGGGTACTGTGAAGATTGGGGAATAGAAGATTATGTCTTAGCTGATTTCCCTCTTCGATTGTGTCGCAGCCGCACTAGAAGTAGATGGTGTAAAAGTATGAATTAGGGTGGCCTGGCAACCTAACTCTGCTCCTGTGGCTTCTCCAGCTGGCTCTATGGATGTTTCCATTGCCCTTGCAGTTTGACCACTGGATCCCAACTCCTCAAGAATCGGTTTGTGAAGCTTCAAGTCATATCTGGATTCATCCTTTGACTTCTCGAAGTCTTACTTCTTTATAGCATAAGTTTCCACATCAATTCCAGCCAATATGTGTACATGGGCTTCTCTGCATAGTCAGGTGATTAAGCATGGAAAGGGCAGTGATGTGGATAACTTCACCGCTCTACAATTTATCTCCTTGGCGGTAATTGCTCCCATTTTTAATGGGAACCTTACACCAGGATCACTATTATCACCCTCTATCTTCAGCCAAAATATTATCTCCCTCTATTGGGAATAGTTGAAGTCAGACCACAGTCCACCAAAACTTTGTTGCAAATGTCAGTGTGGACTTCACTATCCTTTCCTTGGTGTTCTCCAGCCACGAGGGTTGTCCATCTATTAAGACCTGTGCTAACCAGCCACGCTAATTATGCTTCTCACTCATTTGATATTCAAATTTGGCGATGTTAACTGGTGGCATAAATCCAGGCCCCTATAGCATTCTATTTATGGTCTCACTGAGATATCTACCATCTCTGCCTAGACTAGTACGCATTTCTGCATCTGTATTTCTAATGGTTTCTGCCCCTTTTTGCAAAGACCCTCTAGAATAGCTATGTAAATTCGCATAGAATTCACGAACCATGGCAGGGTAATAGTAGCCTGGTGCTTCACTCATCCATTATAGGCCATAGAACTTGTACTTGGCCTTAATATCCGGGTACTCAGGAAACTCAAAGTCGATGATTCTCACTTCCTCCGCAATACTACATTTGAAATGTCCTCTTATTGTGGTAGTGAAACCTTCTTGGAAGTGTTTTTTATCCCCTTTCACTTGTCAGCACAAACTATCTCTAAACCCTGGCGTTTTCCTTTTATTACGTCTCCCCTCAGAGCCTCAGTGTCTTTTGTCAGGCTGCAAATGGCTTCATTGTCACTCCCTTCATCTGAATCGGGACTGTCACTGCTTGAGCTAGATCTATCTGTTGAAGCATCATTTCTCTTATCAAACTGGGGATTTGCAGCTTGTTTTCTAGCAGTGAATCTAGTTTGGCAACCCGGTAATGGTGCAGTAGTTTCAACCTCCTGTTCATCTTCACAATCAGTGTTTTCATCTCGGAGGTGGCACGTAGTGTCAGCGTTGTCGCTTCTACTACTTGCACCACCTCTGGTAGGTTGATACTTAGCTGGCATGATTTCCTGCAAAAGTTGAGTTGTTAGTGTCCAAGTTAGTCCGAGAAAAACATGTGACAACTAGGGTATTTAATTGAAAGTAATACACAATTGACGATATGTTTAATGGTTCGTCACATAGGTGAGATTCCGTCATCTACTCCGTCAAGCGTATTCATAGTTTGCGTAAGTTCACAAAAAGGTGACGGTGCAATCTGACGATCTGTCACCATGATGACGGTCCATCACTAGATCCGTCACTCCTAATCTAGTAGCACCCTATTGGAATCCACAGACGACGATGAATGTGATGGTCCGTCGTTAATATGAAGGGCTGTCACTTCCTTTGTCAGATGTGATATCTGTTCTATTCAAGGTAGACGATACAAATGAAGGTCGGTCGGACATATGACGGCCCCACAATTATTTCGTCAAGCAACTATTGTGCACAACAATGGTGGGTACTCAGGCTTCCCAACACTGTGTTTCCCCAAACCAAAACAATACAAAAGAAAACTGAAAAACTGACTATTTCCCTTAGGAATGTCGTCATTCAATCCATCATAGGGCACAACCATTACACACATACTCAGCCTACAAATCAACTTAGCATATATTCAAAATACAACTCCTAGGGTTACACACTTCTCACAGATATTCAATATGACTAATTAATTGAAAAGGTTATATTCGGCTACACTCACATCATCAACTTGATTACTCACCTCACATTCTATGAATAAGAATGAAATGCAAATGACATACCTCTGTGCTTCCAGCAAAATAATCACAGAATTTGCACTAAGCTCCGTGCACTACAATTCACCGGACACCACAATTTGAGTGACGATTGACTAGGAATAGAAGAGATTAGGAACCAGGTGGGTGTTGAGTTTGATCGTGGATATGTTAAGAAGTATGAAGAGAGAAAAATGAAAGAAAAGGAACAAAGAGAAAATAAAAAAATTCAAACAGTTGGGGTAATTAAGAGTTACAGTGGGTCGAATCCAGGTTAGAAAAGTTAGGTTGGATCAGGTAGGGCGTTTTAGGAATTTACTCACCTGGTTAGATAATGGAGCAAGTGACAGTCCGTTAGACATACGATGTTCCGTCGACTTACCCGTCATGCTAACATTACCGATGCCTTCAGTTATCTGCTAGTGATGAAGGTATTGACAGTCCATCACAGAGGTGACGTCCCATTACATGCATTGTCGCCCTTATCCAGATGCCATGTTCTTGCGACTCCTTTAGACGACCAACTAACGTCTCATCAACTCATTTGTTGAGCTTATCTAGAATACCTATTATTTTATTTCATCTTGATAGCTCACAGTGACGGCTCATCAAATTTCAGATGGTCTATCAATGATGGTCGTCACCAACTTCAGGCATACCTCGATCTGCACACTAAACACCCCTTTCAAACAAACACAATATCAAAATCAAACAAGTATTATATACAAAAATATAAAAAATCTTGGGTTGCCTCCAAAGCAGAACCTGGTTTAATATTAAGACACGACTCGAGGACCTTGATTACTCAAACTTCATTGAGGTACATCAATTCCAATACCTTTACCTCCTCTGGTACTCCATAGTACTGCTTCACACATTGGCCATTCACCTTGAAGCGTTCCCCATTTTGGTTTTCAAGCTCAATAGCTCTAGATAGGAATACTTGTGTCACTTTGAATGGGCCAGACCATTTTGATAGGAGTTTTCCCAAAAATAGCTGGAGTCTAGAGTTGAACAACAAGACAAGATCTCTGGGGCTAAATTCCCTCTTTTCAATCCTTCGACCGTGATACATCTTCATCTTTTCCTTGTACAAAGCATCCCTCTCATACACCATTAGACAGAACTCATCCATCTCATTAATCTGATCTAGCCTTAAGTGTGCAGCCTCACTTTAACTCAAGTTGAGCTTCTTTAGCGCCCACAGAGCCTTATGCTCCAACTCAATTGGTAAATGACAAGCTTTCCCGAACACTAACCAATATGGAGACATCCCAATAGGAGTTTTGAATGTCATTCAGTATGCCTATAATGCATCATCAAGTTTTCAAGACCGGTATGTTTGATTAGCATTCACTGTCTTGGCCAGAATGGCTTTAGTCTCCCATTTTGACACCTCTAGTTGCCCATCCAACTGCGGATGATAAGAGGTAGCCACTTTGTGCTGCTTAAATCCATATTTTTCCCGCAAAGTACGGAAAAATTTATTGCAAAATGAGACCCCCCCCCATCGCTGATAATAGTTCTAGGAGTTCCAAACCTTTGAGAAAATGTTCTTCAGGAAAGTTGCAATACTTTTTCCATTATTATCTGTCAATGCCATAGCTTCTACCTACTTTGAGACATAATCCACTGCTACTAAGATGTACTTCAGGCCATATGAGATCACAAACAGACATATGAAGTTTATGCCCCATACATCAAACAGTTCCACTTCCAGAATAGGGGTCATAGGTAACTCGTGCCTTCTAGATATAACGCCCTATCTTTGACATTGATCGCATGCATTCACAAAGTCACGGGCATCCTGATGTATCGTAGGCCAGTAGTATCCATATTGCAGAATTTTCTATGTTGTCCGTGCAACCCCATGGTGTCCTTCAATAGGAGATAAATGGCATGCCTCCAAGATACTCAACATTTATGCTTTTGGAACACACCTCTTTATTAGATTATCAGCACAGACTTGGAATAAGTACGACTCGTCCTAGAAGTATTTGTTCACATCATGAAGGAACTTTTTTTGTTGGTGGAAAGTTAAGTTTTCCGGCATCAACTCACTTACAATGTAATTGGCAAAGTCAGCAAACCATGGAATGAGATCAACTGCTGTTGCTAATACCTGTTCATCAGGGAAGGAGTTATCAATCTCCTCATCATTTGTTGCTCTCTCCTCATCTTTCAGTCGGGACAAGTGATCCGCTACATGATTTTCACATCCTTTACGGTCCTTGACTTTAAAGTAAATTCTTGTAGAAAAAGGACCCATCCTATCAGCCTTGATTTGCATCTTTCTTTGCCATGAGATATCTCAGGGCAGCATGATCAGTGTGCTAAATACTCTGGTGCAAAGCAAATACGCCCTAAATTTTCCAAAGGCATATACCACTGCCAGCAACTCCTGTTCAGTCATTGTGTAGTTCTTTTATGCCACATTCAACGGTTTTCCAGTATAATAGATAGGGTGGAACATCTTGTCTCTCTTCTTCCCTAACACAGCTCTGAGTGCAAATCCACTAGAATCGCACATCACTTCGAAGGATTGCGACCAATCTGGTGCAACTATTATTGGGGCACCACTAACTTAGCCTTCAAGTTTTCAAAATATTTTAGACATTCCTCATCAAACACAAATTTGGTCTCTTTTTCTAACAGCTTGCACAATGGATTAGCTATTTTTGAGAAGTCCTTTGTGAATCTTCGGTAAAATCTTGCATAGCCCAAAAAACTTCTCACTCCCTTCACAGAAATTGGTAGAGGTTACTTCTCAATACCTCAATCTTCACCTTGTCCACTTCTAAGCACTTTTTTATATCTTGTGGCCTAGAACAATGCCTTCTTACACCATAAAATGAAATTTCTCCCAATTCAACACAAAATTTTCTTCCTCACATCACTCTAATACTTTGCTAAGATTGTCCAAGCAGTCCCTAAAGGTGTCACCAAAAATTGAAAAGTTGTCCATAAAAACTCCAAGGTATCCTCCACCATATCAGAGAATATTGACATCGTGTACCTCTAAAAAGTTGCAGGATGCATTACATAACCCGAATCGCATGCGTCAGAAAGCAAAGGTCCCATAAGAACAAGTAAAAGTTGTCTTCTCCTGATCCTCTAGTGCGATTGATATTTGGTTATATACAAAATAACCATCTAGGAAGTAATACCATCCTATGCCTACCAACCTATCCAGCATTTGATCCATGAATGGCATTGGGAAGTGATCTTTGAGCGTCCATGTGTTAAGCTTCTAGTAGTCCATGCAGATACGCCAACTCGTGATGGGTCTCAATGGAATCAACTCATTCTGCCATTGCAACCACAATCATGCCTCCTTTTTTGGGGACGCATTGAACCAAACTCACCCACTTGCTGTCAGAGATTGGATATATGACACCTGCGTCTAGCCATTTAATTATCTCCTTTTTTACCACCTGTTGCATTGGTGGATTAAGTCTGTGCTGATGTTCTTGACTTGGGATGCAGTTTTCTTCTAGCTGAATTTTATGAGTACATAATCCTGGGGGAATCCTAATAATGTCAGTAATTGTCCGTCCAATTGCCCTTTTATATTTTTTTAGCACGGAAACTAGAGCTTCAACCTGCCATTTAACTAGATCAGTTGCCATAATGATTGGGAGTGTGTTGTTATCTCTCAAGAACACATATTCCAAATGACTAGGTAGTGCTTTCAACTCCAACACTGGTGATTCTTCAATAGAGGGTTTCGCTGGGGGAGTGGGTCTATTCTTCAAATCAAATCCAACTTCTTTGGAGCATAAGAATAATATCCCATCCCTGCTAATGCATTCACTACCTCTTCATACTCCTGAGTATGATCATCAGCAAAATTTATCATCACCGCGGCTAAAATGTCAACTGCATAGTTCTCTTCTCCAAGTGCTTTAACCATCCCTTCCTTGATAATATCAATAAAGCAGACTACATTCGTGTCTCTCAATTGTTTCATGAACTTGTAGAGATTGAACCTTACCTCTTCGTTGTTCAGTTGGAACTTCAACTCTCCACTCTCCATATCCACTAACTCTCTTCCAGTTTCTAAGAATGGCCTACCTAAAATGATAGGGACTTCAAAGTCCACATCGCAGTCCAAGATTAAGAAGTCTGCAAAAAATATAAAATGTTCTACTTTAACCAGCACATCACATAGAATGCCCACAGGCTTCTTAACTGACCGGTCTACCATTAATAACCTCATAGTAGTCGGTTTGGGAGCTCCCAAGCCCAACTATCTGTGTATGGCCAGTGGCATCAGGTTGATGCTGGCACCCAAATCACATAGAGCTTTGGCAAAGTTGAAGGCTCCAATTGTGCATGGACTTATGAATGCACCTAGATCCTCTTTCTTCTAAACCAGTGAACATGAAGAGATCACGCAACGATGATGAATTTTGTCCGCTGGTTCATAGCTGATAGTTCTCTTCTTTGTGACCAAGTCCTTCATGAACTTGTCATAACCCGACATCTGCTCAAGGGCTTCTACCAATGGGATATTTACCAATAATTTCTTTAAAATGGAGATGAACTTGTGGAACTTTCCATCTTCTACCTCCTTTTTCAACTTCTGAGGGAATGGAGGTGGAGGTCTCAGAATTTGAGTCAAAGGCTTAACCACCTCCTTTCCTTTTGTTTTACCTTCATCTCCCTAACCATTCTCTATGACTTTTGGTCTTATAGGATCAACTGGATTTGGATTCTCCCCCTCATCCACAACTATAGATTCTGTTTCTAAAGATAACTTCTCAACTTGCTTTGCACCAATAGGAACAGTCTCAGACAATTTTCGGCCAATTCTAGTTATAATAGCCATGCATTGGCTATCCTTTCTCTGATTCTGCACCGTATCACATGAAAAGGTTCCACTCTTCCTCTGATCAAGGGTTGCAGACAATTGCCCCATTTGGTACTCCAGTTGTTTAATGGCAGTTGAGTGTGAGTCTACAAGCTGACTCATATTGGAGAGGTCATTCTTCATCTCTTTAACCCCCGAGTCAGTAGATTTGACTCTTCGTAGTACTTTAGCTAACATTTCCTCCACCTTTGAACTTCCTACATCAATACTACTCTGCTCTCGGTTTCCAGAGGGCACATATACTCCTGTATGATCATTTTTGTAGCTTTCTTTGTTCTTCCAGTTGCCCTGTTCTCTATCTCTGTAACTAGCTCTATCATAATAGTTGTCCTTTGGATAGTTCCGACCTTGATTTCCTTGGCCATTGGCCCTAAAACCCCCCATGTTGTTCAAGTACTTAGCTTCTTCTTCCAAGTCTAATACATGTTCCTCTTGTTTGGAAACTTTACCCACATCATTCACTTTCTCGGCACCCTCTTCAAGCAAATGCTTAGTAATCAACTCCAACTTAGTTTTCATATGTGCCAAACCTTGATCTCTCTCTCTTCTTCTTTTTGGCGTTGCTCAGTAGTTGACCCCTCTGCATAAGAGTTACCGAAGACTTTAGAGTCTCTAGTGTGCCAAGCCATATTAGTCTTAATGACTCTATCCAGTACAGTTGTCACCTCGGTGTAGGTTCGAGACATGAATGATCCTCTAGTCATAGTATCAGCTTTAAGGACCTGTAAAAAGTATCCATCAAATGCTCATCATATAATTTATGATTGGGACACTACTTGAGTTTCTTATTGAGTCGCAGCCATGCCTCATGCAATGCCTTACCAGGTAGCTTCCTGAAATTATTATCTCATCCCTCAGTTGCAACATTCTGGAAAGTGGAAAGAATCTCTCCAAGAAAATACCTTTCAGCTCTCTCCAGTTCATAATTGAGTCATGTGGCAACTCATTCAGCCACATTATTGCTTACTCGGATAGAGACAATGGAAAAAATCTCAAACGAATAGCATTCTAACTAACCCATGGTAGTTTGAATGATTTACAGATACCCACGAAGTTCATCAGATGCAGATTTGGGTCATCACCAGCTACTCCTCTAAACAAGTCTTTCAAGTTCAATAATTGGATCATAGTGCTTGTGATGCTGAATTTCGCTCCTGGAACTAATGGGGGGAGGGAAGATGGCCCCAGTGGCGCCAACTCCATCCAAATAAACATCATCTTCGTCTTCATAATCAAATAGAATTTATTGCCGATGCTACCCTCTAGCTCTCTAAGGCTGGTGACGATTTTCAAAGGCTATATCCTGAACATTTTGCTCATTTAGCTCATTCCTAATGACATCATCATTCTCGTTGTTAGAAATATATTAGTTATTGCCACTGGCTTGAGCATTAGCAAGTTATTGTAGCCTTGCTGCTTCACACTCTTGTGCATTCATAGCTCTCCTCAAAGTTCTCTCTAACTCGAAATTATAAGGAGTTAACTGTTCACCCCGTTACGGGGTATTCGGCATGCACTGCATGTACCCTGTATAGACAAAAACAACAAATAAAAGTAAAATTAGGAAATAAGACTAAAAGTCAAATAAGCATACTTGAATTAATCTAAAACCGTATTCTCCGACAACATCGCCAAAATTTAATATGCCCAAATTACACCTCTATGATAAGAAGTATAACGCGGTCGTTGTCACATATAGAACTCAATAAGGTTGGGGTCAAATCCAACAGAAAATATGGTGAAACTAAGTCTTATGTGGTTATTTTCTTTTAATCAAATATTTCTGTAACATTGGGGGTTTGGGGAATTATGTTTTTCTCCACTGTTTGTCAAATACAAGAAGTACCAATTACGATCGATTACTATTGAACTCAAGAAGAAAATAAGATAAGGTAGTGATCATCATAGTTTTCCTAACAATATTTGGTGAATGACAATAGGGGACTCAGTTAATGCTAAGTGTGTGGGTTGCTAACTCGATTATCCTACCCAAAAGTTTCTCAACCTATTCAGACTGGCATCACACTTATCTTCTCAAACTAAGAGTGATACTAAACGAATTACAAGAATTGAACTAGGTTGATTAATCTTATTACAACATTAATCATCAATCACGGTTTAACGCCTTGAATCTCTACTACTAATCCCTTTTCTTCCAGACTTATACACCTTACTTAAGCATGTCAAATCTAGGGTTTATTCTAATGTTTGCAACTATTAGAAATCATTCAAAATGAAGACACTAGTAATACACACATTTACATTCAATCAGCCCCGCATTAGTCATCATCAGTATGACATTCTACCATGAATCACATAATCCAAGTAATGAAACTTAGCCACACATGGTCATTGCATTCATAACAACAATCACATTCATCAAAGAAAGTTTAACTTACAAAGAAGAGGTGAAATCTTGATTGTGATTCCAAAAACTCAACAATATTTCTTCTAAGACTCTCTCAAAAGTAACGTATAGAGTTCGACTTTTTCTCCTCTCAAATTAGTCTCTTTTCTCCCCAAAAAAATAACTTCCAAAAATAAACCTAGCAACTGCTTTTTATAGTCTAAAATAATCCAAAACTGTACTGAAAATTGGAGTCCAGCTTCTCAGGTGAGCCCAAGTTGACGTTCTGTCGGCCAAATAATGGTCCGCCATTTGGGCTATCACTCCTTATCCAATGTATCAGCAAATCTACATCTTGTCAACAGTACACTTGACGGTCCATCACCTGATTCATCGCTCCATACCCAGTGTTCCCTTGATTCTTCATCTCTGCATCAATTCATAGTCAAAAGCATCTAATACGTCATTAAATGTTTGCGCATCACCATGGCCTTTATAATGCGAGTCACAATCATCCCATAGGGAAGACTGGTATTATTGCCAGGGTCTTGACTGCTTTCAAACATGTATCCAGGAATCCACTCAGGCCAGTTTATCTTAAATTTCTTGAGAACACAATAAACAACGAAAAATCTCTAGTAGACAGAGTACTCAAAGAACCTTTGTGGGGAAGTAAAGTAGTAACAAAAATATGAGCAATAATACGATTCTCGAAGAAGATAGTAGCAGGACCAAACTCAGAGAGCTGGGTACCATCCTCGGTTATGAAGGACTTAGCCTTGTCAAGAGAGACCTCAAAGCTTTTAGGCCAAGAACTAGATAAGAAGGTTTTATATCTAGAGAAGTGAGTATCAAACACTTTCTCAAACAAATTGTGACTTAAACGATTCTATTTTCTAAGTCAAGAGCTTCAAGATTACCACTATCATTAGACATTCTAAGATTCGCATAAAACATTCTGATGGGTTCTTCAATGGTCTCGTTAGCACACGGTAGAAAAAGACCATCCAATCCTTGAAAAGTGAAGAGGTGACTTACAGAGAAATGAGAATTCTCAAGTTGTTCGAGGCAGATCACTCTGCCATGAGAAAACGGTCGATCTTTGAAGGCGATATATCTTTCTTTTTCATAAATACTCCAAAAATTCCGCATGTCTTCCAAATCAAAAGAAATAGAATCAATTTTTCCCTTTTTGGGGCTAGAGGAAGAGGACTTCTTTAAGGGTAGTCATCGGGCGAGAACATTTAGCGGGGTTTTTCGCCATTGAAGAGTTTGGAAGAGAGAGAGAGAGATGAAGACAGGAGCTTTAGAGAACGGAATTTAAATACGAGAAGCAACGGTTCAGAGGGATATGAAAGGTCTCTGGAAGTGAAGGGACAACAGCGAATAAACGGGGCAATAATGACCTAGGAAGGAGGATTGATGCAAGTAATTAACGTAATTAAAAGGAATACAATTAAATAGTAAATAAAAATTACAAAATTAATTTAGGAAAAAGGAATCACACTGAGACTTTTTCTCAAAAAACAAAATCGACTTTTCAAAAGAGTTTTTGTAAAAATATCGGCCAACCGATTTTCAAAATCAACAAATTCTAATAGAAAATCTCTAATTTTGATATGATCTCTAATAAAATAATGCTTAATGTCAATATTCTTAGCCTTGGAATGATGTACAGTATATTTAGAGAGACTGATAGCTCTAGTATTATCACATAAGATAGGAATACTTTCATAATTAAAATCATAGTCTAGCAATTGATGTTTCATCCATAATAACTGAGCACCATTGCTTCCAAGGGCTAGATATTCAGCCTCTATAGTTGAAAGGGCAACAGAATTTTACTTCTTGCTTTTCCAAGAGGTAAGAGCTTCTCCAAGGATTTGAATAGATCCGCTAGTGCTTTTTCGGACAGATTTATCACCTGTAAAATCTGCATCTGAGTAACTAATTAGATCAAAATTTTCAGAGTAAGGATACCATAATTTGAAATCATGGGTTCTATAAGATAACGAATGATTAGTTTTATAGCAGTTATATGAGACTCTTCGGGAGTCAACTAAAATCTGTCACACTTGCAGACACTGAACATAATATGTGGTTGACTTGTTGTATGATAGAGTAAGGAATCAATCATTCCACGATAGAGTTTCTTGTCAATATTTTTTCCTGATGAGTCAGAGTAAAGATATTGTTGATGGACTCATACGAGTTCAAGCAGCTTTACCATTTTTCAGACCGAACTTTTTAATCAATTCCTTGGTATACTTTGTTTGACTGATGAAAGTTCCCTTAGTTAACTAGCCTATTTGAAGCCTAGGAAGAAGATTAGTTTTTCCATCATATTAATCTCAAATTCTCCTATTATTAGGTCTACGAAATTCTTGCAAAGGGAAGCATCAAAGCTACCAAAAATAATATCGCATGAGAGCTGCCAAAAATAATATCATCTACATAAATTTGAGTATTAAAATGTTTGAGAAAGATCGCTGAATGAAAAGGGTATTATTAATTTTTCCTCGACGAAAATCATTTTCAATAAGAAAAGAGCTTACTCATTCATACCAAGCTTTTGGGGCTTTCTTTAGACCATAAAAAGCTCTAGAAAATTTGTAAACATGGTCAAGGCAAGAAGAATTTTCAAAACCAGGAGGTTGTTTCACAAACACTTCTTCTTTAATAAAAGCGTTTAAGAAAGCACTTTTAACATCCATTTGAAAAAAGTTTAAATCATTTGAAGAAGCATAAGTCAATAACATACAAATAGATTCCAACCTGGCTATGGGAGCAAAGGTTTCATCATAATCAATACCTTACGATTGTGAATATCCTTGAATAATTAACCTTGCTTTGTTTCTAACCATTTTACCCTCCTCGTTCAGTTTGTTTATGAAAATCCACTTAGTCCCGATCAAAGAAGAATTTTTAGGCCTTGGTACTAGAGTCCACACTTGACTCCTTTCAAACTGGTCTAGTTCATCTTGCATGGCTATCAACCGGGATTCATCAAAAAGAGCTTCCTCGATTCATTTAGTTTCAAGATGAGATACTAATGCCAATGATAATTGATTTTTGAGAGTGGATTTTTTTTTTGTCATTGAGCATTAAGATGTCCAATAATAAAGCTATTTGGATAGCTTGCTTCACTTCTCCATTCACGCGGAATGTTCGATACTTTAGTCGATTGAGATGCTTCTTCTTTACTTTGATCCAGTGTGTTTGAGGGAGTGGAATTAGACATATCATCAATGTTCCTTTGCACAAATTTTGAATATTTTTTCTCCATTGATGTCTCAGTTGAAACTGAATTAGTTGCACCATCTTCCCTGCATCATTCTCAATAAAGCTTAGAGAGGGATTAGAATCATTCAATACAACATGAACTGATTCTTCAACCGATAAAGTTCATTTATTAAAAACTCTAAATGATCTACTTAAAGGAACATACCCAAGAAAAATTCCTTCGTCACTCCTAGGATCGAACTTACCAAGATTGTTCTTACCATTGTTGTGAATAAAACATTTGCAATCAAACAGGTGAAAATAACTATTATACGGCTTCTTACCTTTCCACAATTTATAGGGAGTCTTTTTCAACACAGGACGACTAAGATGTCTGTTAAGAATATGACAAGCAGTACTTACAATTTCAACCCAAAAATGATCAGGAAGATTTTGTTCAATGAGCATGATCCTTGCAGTATCCTGTAGTGAATGATTTTTTCTTTCAACAACACCATTTCATTGAGGAGTGCGAGGGGAGGAGAAGGTTTGAGTATAGCCCTACTAATTACAGAATTCTTCAAAAGATTTATTCTCAAATTCTCATCCATGATCACTGTGAACAGAGGAGATAAAGTATCCTTTGTCTCATTGAACCTTTTAGTAGAAGATTTCAAAGTTTGAGAATATTTTATCCTTATGAGCTAAAAACATGACCCAAGTAAAATGTGAGTAATTATCAACAATAACAAATGCATATTTCTTACCACCAATGCTAGTGGTTCTAGTAGGACCAAACAAATACATGTGAAGAAGTTCAAGAGGTTACAAGTACTCACAATGTCTTTAGACTTTAAAGAAGATCTGGTTTGTTTCCCTAATTGACATACATCATACAAGGAGTTATTTAAAAATTTTATTTTAGGCAAACCAAGAACTAAATTAAGTTTAGAAATCTTTTCAGTAGTATGCATACTGGCATGACCCAATTTTCTATGCCTAATACCTGGATCATTTGAGACAGCAGCAAGATAGGTTAGTGTAAGTAGATTAACATTATTTAAAAAATAGATATTTTCTACACGATCACCGATAAGAGTGATATTTTTGAAAGTGTTGCTGATGATGCACTTGATAACATTGAATAATATGTCAAAAGACCAGCATCACAAAATTGACTGACGCTCAGCAGATTGTGTTTTAAGCCATTCATAAGGTATACTTCAATCAGGTCACACGAAGGGATTATAGTAATAGTGCCTACTCCAACAACTTCACCTTTGGTATTACCTCCAAACATAACGTATCCTCCATAAATTCTTTTTACAGATCTAGAATTTTCTTTTTTTCCTGTCATATGGCTGGAGCATCCACTATCAATTACCACATTCCCTTGTTGTAACCACCTTTTGGTTGCTCCTATAAAATAAGAAAATTAATTTCTTTTAGGTACTCGACTTTTCTTGGGTCCTGATGAGTTAATAGGAAGTTTTTCATGGATAGATCCTTTTTCTTCCAAATCCATCTACCACGAGTTATTTTGGAAAAATTACAGTTATATGATTTATGACCAATTTTTCCACAGGAGTAGCATACTGGAAGAATAGACGCTTTTGATAAGTAAAACCGGTTTGCGGAAATATGAGAGTAGTTAGAAGTTCTTTTGTTGGAGTTGAATGAGCTATGATTGGGTGATTTCTTGATTCTATTCATTTGCATTTTGATATCACCTAGTTCTTCCTCAAGCACATCTACTTCAATTTGAGTTGATTCAAGAAGAATTTTCCTGTCCTTTTTCTCCTTGACTAGTTTATTATATTCATCAATGATTTTTCTAAAGTTCATCAGTACCAAGATCCAGAGATTCTTGTAGTTATTGAAATTTTAAACAAGAGTTAGACCTTACCTCGCTTGATTCTTTAAGGGCTATAAAACAGATATTTGTGGCTTCTTCTGATTCTTCATCTGTGGCTTCTTCATCACTCCATGCTCTCATAGATTTTGAATTATTATTTCTTCTGAAATTCCATTTATTTAAGTTAAGATAGTTTAGCTTTATATGACCAATTTTTCCACAGTGATAGCAACAATCTTCATTCTTTTGATTTTCATTATTTCAATATCGAGCTTGTGGTCTCTATCGTCTTTGTCTAAGGATGTGTCTGACTCATTAGTTAATTAGAGTCAATCCTTCACTGTCTTCTTCTTCTTCCTCTTTTTTACTTTCATTTGGCATAACATTGATAGCTATTGACTTCTGCTTTTCTTCTTTGGAGTATCTATTGAGATGATTTTATTCATAGGCCATCATGTTTCCTCAAAGTTCATCATAAATGAGTTTCTCTAGATCTCCATCTTCAATAATCGTTGATTTTGTTTTTCAAGCTTTAGGAAGATTTCTGAGAAGTTTTCTTACTTGCATACTATTTGTATAGACCATTCCAAGCTATTTTAGTTCTCCAACAATTTTGCTGAACCATGAGAACATGGATTCAACATTTTCTTCATCGGTCTTTTGAATAGTTCGTATTCATTAACTAAGGAATTTATCCTAGCGTTCTTCACTTTTATAGTGCCTTTATAAGTTACCTCAAGTTTGTTCCACATCTCCTTTGCAATGTCATATATAGAGATCTTGTTGTACTCAGATCCATAATTGCATAATAAAGCAAACTAATAGCTCTAGCGTTAGTTTGAATTACCTCTTGTTGTTCTTTGAAAACTTCAAAGGTTTTCAGGTCAATTTTGGTAGTGTATGATACTCCAACATAGGCTTTGGTCCTTTCTTTATCACTACCCATGCTTGAAAATCATTTGCTTGGACAAAAATCTTGAACCGTTCTTCCCAATGGGAGTAGTGTCATCCATTGAAGTAAAGTGGTCTTGATGACGAGTGTCATCTTGCATAATTGCTTCTAGAATTTGATACAATGCCATCTGATCTTTTTCTCACTTTGCGGTTAAGTAATATGAGTGAGACCCGTTCTGATATCAATTGATAAATAAAGATGGGGTGAATTTAAAAATTAAATAGAAGTTTGTCTAGTCGACTAAGTTCCTACAGAAGATGTTAATTCCAAAACAAATAAAGAAAAGTACTATAGCATAAAAATAAATGACAACAAATTATACTGGTCAGATCACTAGGTGGTGCCTAGTCTAATTCTCTTGGGTTAGAAGGGTTCCCTAAGAGCTTATGAGAGTTGTGATTACAAAGGGTATTTCACCAACTACTTTGACAGGTGATGAGATTTAATATAGCTTCTACCTGTAGATCTACCAAACACTTTTTCTCTCTTTTAATTTCACTGATATTTCTTTTTAAATACAATGAGTTAGTAAGACTAGAATTGGTCAGGTTGATCAAGTAAATTGCATAGTTTTTCGAGACTTCTGACTCCCTTTCTAAAGGCCTCGTGAGATGCTCTTGAGAGGGGCAGCAAAATCAATTTTTTGATCTTGATTGACAACTAGTTAAGGGATAACCCAAGAATTTTTTCTCAATCAACTCACCTTAATGTGATTGAGGAGGTGATTGATAACTTCTGTTGATTATGGAAGATTCCTTCCTTCTGAAGATGTCAAGGATTTGTTATTCTTTTTGACACTTGTTGATGCCTTTCTTAGATTTTGCTGGATTCCATGTGATTGGTATCTTCAGCTGATTTCAAGTTGAGATAGCAAATTTATTCTATTTTGGGGATGAAGGGATTTGTTATCCTTTGACAGCTCCTGATTTCCTTCCGCAAATCTCGCTAGGGTTCCTTCGATTTTTCTCTAGTTGTTGATTCCTTCCATAATCGGTATTTTTCTTTTGTGATCTTTGACTTCCTTTCCTTGGGTCAACTTCGAATTCTTCTATATTTGGTGAATCTTGACATTCTTTTCTTGTTTTGACCTTGAATCCTTCCATGTTTAGTGCTTGCTCCTTGAGGTTCCTTTTTGTACTGCCTAGTTATTTATCCTGCATCAAGTAGAAATAATTTGTCATCACTAAAATAATTTTAGAGGGATTTAGTTCAAAAACAGATAGTCTCTCTTATGAGGAGGTCTAGTTGAGATTCTTGACTATCAAGTTCATAAGTTGAGAAATAAGAAAGTTGCTTCAGTGAAAGTCCTTTGGAGGAATCAGCTCATAGAGGGAGCTACTTGGGAAGCAAAAGAAGACGTGATGGCCAAGTACCCTCACTTTTTTCCAGTTCCAGCTTGAGATAATAGTTTCCTCCTTAGTATTCTATTCAGTTCCATGTCCCTCAATTACTCTCATATCTTAGTATGCATGCATGTTTCAAGAAATCAATTCAGCGTGTATATATCTCTGTCTGAAGTTGGTCTCTCCATCAGTATTTAGTGTTTAGCTTTCAATCTTGTGATTGCAACTCTTTCCCTATCTTTTCGACCTTATTAATCTACATTCGAGAATGAATGTTTTCAAGGGGGGAGATAATGTAACATCACAAAAGTCAAAATGTAACATCGCAAAAGTTCCTAAGATCATATCCTAGACATGAAGTAGAAAACTAGCAGAAAGTGAATAGAATCTCCAAAGGATGACCCACATTATGAGCTGCGGTGAGAAAGGACGACTTGTGAGAGGGAGTCATGGTCCCCAATAGGTATTCCAAGACTCAATATAGTCCAAACACCACGAGTTATAAGACGATTCGTCCTGACGAGGCATGAGATCTTATTCAGAAAGTGTTCAAAATCTACTCTAAAAACCACAAAAGTACACCACGATCCATGGTGACAAAGAATGGATCATATTTTCCAACTATACCATGACAGTTCAAAAAGTAATCGAGATACTTCGGAAGGCACGAGTGCATACCACAAGCCATGATATGTCACCGCGAGTTGTGGTATAACCCTTGAGGGCTGGATGACAGTTTTCCATATATTTTACTCTCATGACCATGATTTTAGCATAATTTCATGTCAGTCTGCATGATTAGCATTGCTTCAGAAAAGTTTCTTAATATGGGAATATGATCCTATCATGATTCCAGTACAAATGTTTTCACAGTATAATCAATATTATCAGGTCCTGTAGACTCTCAAAGCACTTTCAGATAAAGTAATTCTGACTTAGTCTTAGGGCATAAGTTTTCGAGCTATCAGTATATATGTTCAGTTGGGAGTAGTAATTAGCAACGAGTAGGCGGGGGTTCAGCGCTTTCAGATCTCAGAACAATATGACACCGTAGGTTATTAACCCGAATGTGCATCAGTTAGTGATTACACCAGCCATTTTTTTTTATCCTGATAAGGTATATTGGATCATATCAATGACAGGTATACATCAAACTCCACGTCTAGCTCATGTAGTTAGATATTGGTTAATAGACTCTTAAATTATACAGTCCAGATCAATACAGTTTCAGTCACAACTATAGACTTAGCTTTCAGTGCATGCACATGACCCTTAAATTAGTTTTGCTTGTACTTTTATTATGTATTTTCAAGTTATCATATCATATCAATATTATGTATTTAGATAGGGGTCATTGTATTTCAATGCAGTCTAAGCATTCAATGATGTATTATTACAGCTTTTCAAATTATTAACATGTTTTATACTTCGGCTGCATATCTCATATACTTAGTATATTTAAAGTACCGACCGCGTACTTATTATGATATATGATTTTATGATATAGATACATGTACTCAGACTCAGCCCCATGGGTAGACACGTTACAGAACTTGATGGGCGATCAGTGGTGAGTCATCATCATTCGAGGATAGGAGTTGTGTTCTTTTCAGTTACTTTATTCTTACTTTCAATTTTAGATTTGTAGAGTTAGCTGGGGACTTGTCCCAACAACTCATCAGTAGTAGGGACTTTCAGACAGAGTACTAGTGTTTTCAGCTTTATGACGTAGTATTTATCTATCCATCTAAACTCAGTCTATTTCATTACTTATAAACTATTGTTTTACAAACTTAGTTAGTTTTTTCTTAGTTTCTCTATAATTCAGATTATGTTAGTGATATGTCATGTCATAGTAGCTTAAGGTCACTTATGGCTCTAGGCATCGGATCGCATCCAAGGTGTAGACTTGGATCATGACACCCACACCTATTGCATTTGTAGATGTGGTTGTAGAGGTGGATGCACCTGCACCAAAAGTGTTGCAGTGATTCAACATTTGTATGATTTGTTCATACTAGTCTCTGGTAAATGGACCATTTCTATGTTGGTTTGTTCCAAACATTGGTTGATTTATTTGATTCTTCACGATCAGGTTGTGCTGATGCTGAGGTGTGATATCCTCTTCTGTTGAGTATGCAGCAGTGCCATTAGCCATATTTCCTCTTTGTTTCAACTTAAAATCAGGTGGATAGCTCATTATCTTGTAGAAATTGTTTTTACTATATCCTTTAATTTTGCACACTTCATAGTATAAGTTGTAATTCTTTCTGAATTTCTGATTCTCATGGGTCCTTATATTCATAGCAATCTCACAGTTTTCAAACCCCATGAAATTTTCAAAACTTGTGGATGAACTAGCACCCAACATCCCAGAGAATGCAGCTACTGGCCTCTAACTCTCATCACTTACCGCCATAGCATAGGCTTGATTTATTGAGGGTAGAGGACTTATCAGTAGAATCTGACTTCTTGCCTGAGTATATGAGTCATTTAATCCTATTAAGAACTGAAACAACTTTGACTTCTACAAATGTAGTATGCAATCCTTTGATTTCTCACAACCATAGTCAGGGGATGGAACTAATGCCTCAAATTCCATCTAGAGATTGTTTTTTAATCTTGAGAAATATATAGACATAGAATTGGCAACTTGAGTTAATGTTGCAATTTCCTTATGTATATTGAAAGTTCTAAATCCATCATTTTGGTAAACCTTTTATGTAAATCTTGCCAAAGAGACCTAGCACTAGAAGCATACATGATCCCACTTAGTAGTTGTTTGGAAACAAAATTCATCAACAAAGATAATTTTATTGCAGTAATATGTTCCAAGTGATCCCACATGATTTCTGAAAAATTTTCTTTATCACAATAACAATTGACTATCTCAAATTTATTTCTACCCAATAAAGCAATTCTTATCGATTGATACTATATCACATAATTTTCTATTCCAGTAAGCTGAAAAGAGATGATTTGGATACCACTTCCATTAGATTAGTGCAAAAACAATGGGCGCAGTCCACTCCTGATACTTGATGTTGGTTTGTGTTCACAAGAATTGACCCATTAGATTGAGATGTATGTGAAATGAGATGTATGTCCTCCTCTATTAATTTCATTAGTAGCCATTCTTCAATTTTTCCAAAGAATTTTGATTTTGTAGTGGAAGCAGCAGTAGAACACAATAGCCCAAATTTTCAACTGAACAATTTTAATAGGATCTTGGTTTTGATTCAAAGATCAAAAGTCTGATACAATGTCAACTCTTGCAAAATCTTAAAGTTACCCTCTTGCGTGTAACAAAGAAGAATATGATGAATATCAAAGAGAGGAAAGAGATATATTCAATATGTCTTATTATTATAT
>JACEIK010001081.1:131130-143237 GCA_018107945.1 Datura stramonium
CTATCTAATCCTAATACATGAAAATATCCTAACTACTTTCTGCATACATATATCAAGTGACAAAAATGAGTCCATCACTTGGCAAAATAAATTCATGATAGTTTAGGAATTCTACGAAAACTCAATAATTTAGGTATGAAATGGTGTTAGTCTGGGAGTGAGAGATTTTAATTCGAGTGAAGGGTGAAAAATACACTTGAAATGTCATGATTTTTCGAGTTTTATACCTGAATTATCATGTGTGCAAGTTTCAATCTGAGTTAACCAAATATTTATTTAAACATACATAAAGTATCAGTTGATCATTTTTCCTACACGAACGATGATGACATTTCAGATGGGAAACTCGCACACGTGATAGTTAATGTGTGTTTTAATAATTATTTAATGATAGTTGGTGTAGAAAACTCACAAACATGATAGTTTACATATGAAATTGAAAAAATCATAATAATTCAAATGTGTTTTGGACCGTTAGCTCTTTTAATTTATTCACTCAATTTTCTTTTGTGTTGTATCACATGATAAGCACAATCTTTACTCTGCATCACTTGGTATCTATCTGCAGCCCTAACCCCAAATGCAATTCTTGTAAATTCCTCCATTTATTGTCTAGAATTCTGCTGGCTCAAGAAGATAGACGACCTTAAAGAAGCTCAGGAACATGGCAAAGATGGATTGGTGGGTGTCAATGCCAAAAGTTGAACTACACGCCCACCTTAATGGGTCTATCAGAGACTCCACTTTGCTGTAAGTTCTTTCTTTATTCTGCTCGATTTCTCATGAGTACCTTATTCTTGGAAAGTAACAAATATTTCTGTATGTTGATTTATCGGGAACAAAAGTTTAAGCAGATATTCCTATCTGTTGACTTCTTCATTGATTCCTGGAAAAAGGAAAAAAAAAACTTGGGTGTTATTCTTGTTTCCCCCCATTTTTGTAGGGGGGTGAAGTTAGGAGATTTGTTTTTCTTTTTTAACAAAGATGATGAGGCCAATTTGGGTAAGTATTTGCTTGGGTTTTGTGTTATGTGTCAGCTGCTGAGAGAGAAGAAAAAAAGATAAAATGCTTCCATAAGTGTAGGAGTGGGTTTTAATTTGATCAAACATGGGAGTTAATGCTCCCTTAAGTTTACAAAAGGGAGTCACATCTCTAATTCATGACTAACCAAGAAGTCCAACAGCAAAACCTCTGTGCATAACCGGAAGCCTTTTTTTTTAAAATACTCATTAGCAACCTTACCCGTTGACTGTGCTGGTGGGAGGTAGTACTCATTAGCGAGCTTTGGTGACTAGCGATTCCGGATTCCATTGCCTTTCTGCCATAGTCTACACTTGTTTGTCCAAATGGTTGACCTTGCCATCAAGTTGGGTCACTTGATCCTCAGTGTTTCCTTGGGTGTTGATTCATAATTGCAATATTGAAATTATTGTACATCAAATAACGTTGTTGGTTTCAAAAGATGAATGTCTAATGTTTTCTCATCCAGAGCATTTATTGGATTGCTGTGAGCAGGGAATTAGTCGAGGTGTGTGCAAGTTGGCCTGAATACCAAGGTTATTAAAAAAAATACTTAAAAAATGATGAATGAAAGTTTTATGTAAATGTGATGCTGTAATATAAACATAATTGATAATAGCTGTTGTTGAAACAATACTGTATCAACATATGAAATATAGGATCCCCTATTCCTCAAAGTAGTATCCATATAATCATATTGTGATAGGTAAAGAACCTTCTCTTGTGTAGGACCTTTAGTTTTCTTTTGTTTGGAGACATACCATTAAGCAGTAAATTTTTCTTGTTAGCCTTTGAGGGTTTGATTAGCCGTGGGCTACAAGTGATCCATCAATTACCTTGTTTTTCTTGGCATTCCCTTGCTTTAAGTTCTGAGTTGGCATGTGATCTTTCTTTAGTTGTATTTTCTAAAAATTGCTCTGTGGTTCAATCTTTATTTTGCAGGGAACTTGTTAGAGAATTGGGCTTTAGTTGTATTTTCTAAAAATTTCTCTGTGGTTCAATCTTTATTTTGAAGGGAACTTGCAAGAGAATTGGGTAACAAGGGACTCGTATGTTTTCCTGACGTGGAGCATGTTATCTTAAAAGGTAAGCCAATTTTCTTCTGGTGCTTTTCATATTCATATGTCCAGTTCTATTTTTAACTTCTTTTTTAGTATCTTGAAACTTGCCTTGAGCTTACCTCGGTGTGATTCAGATGATCGCTCCCTTACTGAAGTCTTCAAATTGTTTGATTTGATTCACATTCTTACAACTGACCATGAAACTGTAACCAGAATTACGAAAGAGGTACTCTATTAGTGTAGTAGTCCAAACTTCATGTCATGCAATGTGTGTTGCGATTATTTGATTCTTTTATTATTACCATGAAAATAGGTAATTGAAGATTTTGCTGCTGAAAATGTTGTATACTTGGAGCTAAGGACGACTCCAAAGGTACTTGAACTTTAGCATCAGCTTGATCAATAGGCTCCTAATTTATAGCATTATTGTGCTTGTTGTGACAATGGATAATTGAGAGGATTGTAACAAGTCAGCTGTCAGCTGGAGTGGACTTGGAATTTGGAATCAAACAAGCATAGCTGGTTGAATTAAGTGAACTAGATACTTGACATTGTGTCGTTGATGTTAGCTCCATTTACCTATTACCACTAGTTTTTCGTATAGTTATGTGATGAAAGGGTATAGAAATAGGAAATATATGCAAATGCATCTTTACATATTTGATCCCATGTATTCTGTTTCTATGTGCCTTGGTATTGGATACATTAACACGGCAAATTCAGGGAGAGGTGCCATAATGTATGTTATTTACGGATGACATAGTTCTAATTGATGAAATGCGTGAAGGAGTTAATGCTAAGATGGAGGTTTGGAGACAAACCCTGGAATCCAAAGGGTTCAAATTGAGTCGGTCCAACACCGAATACTTAGAGTGCAAGTTAGTGAGGTGATGCATGAGGTTGACGTGATAGTGAGGCCGGGTGCACAGGTTATTCTAAAGAAAGAAAGTTTCAAATATCTTGGGTCTATTATTCAAGGTAATAGGGAGATTGACGAGGATGACACTCACTGTATTAGTGCAGGATGGATGAAATGGAAGCTCGCATCCGTAGCCCTGTGTGATAAGAAGGTGCCACCAAAACTTAAAGGCAAGCGAAGTATTGGCCGGTCAAGAACTCTCATGTACAGAAGATGAAAGTTGCGGAAATGAAGATATTGCGATGGATGTGTGGGCATACTAGGAGATAGGATTATAAACGAAGATATCTGGGACAAGGTGGGAGTGGCTTCGGTAGAGGAGAAGATGCGAGAAGCAAGGTTGAAATGGTTTGGACATGTGCAGAGGAGATGCTCGAAGACCCCAGCGTGGGAGGTGTGAGAGATTGCCGGCGGATGGTTTCAAGAGAGGTAAAGATAGGCTGAAGAGGCATTGGAGAGGTGATTAGATAGGACATGATGCAGTTGCAACTTACCAAGGACATGACCCTAGATAGGAGATTGTGGAGGACGCGTATCAAGGTAATAGGTTAGCAGGGAGTAGAGCGTTGTTTAGTAGATCCGCCTGTACAAGTAGTCGTAGGATTAATCCTATAGTATCTTGCATATAGATTTCTGATATTATCTATTGTTTCTTGAGCTTTGTGTATCATAGTATTTTCAGATGATGTATGACATGTTTTGTTTCATCCGTTATTTCTTTCTCTGGATTGCTTTGATTTGGTTATCTTTGTGTTGAGGTCTATCGCAAACAACCTCTCTGCCTCTGAGGTGGAGGTAAGATCTGCATAATGGGAGTATACTAGGTATGTTGTTTGTTGTTGTTGATTAGCTGGAAAAGGTGTTAAGTTCCCCTAAAGATCTCTTTATTTTGTAAATCCTTGATTATTTTCAGATAAAAACATGATGAGAAACTTTACATTGCTGTTGGAAATAGTAGACTTAGATGTTTAAGTGTCTAGGATCATGTGTCTTTTAGTTATCCTAGAAGCATAATCTCTTGTATTATCTGGGTATGACGTTTATGTTATTGTGGCTAAGTTCATAGGTTGTGTGTTAAAGCATTTATTTAGGTGTGAGTCTAGAACGTCCTTTCACACCTATAAAACCCCCCTTGTAACTTTGTTAGGTAAGAGTAGAGTTTTTCTATATATTATTAATGTGCTTTATGTTTATCTCCCTTTTCCATCCTCCTCGTGCCTTGTGATATTGTGAAGGCCCCACCTTATATTCCAACAATTGCATCAACTAGTTCAGAACTTCAAAAGGATTCTTCACATATCTACTGTTCTAGCTCATTCATAAGAGACAATTATGATATATATAGATCTTACTTTTGATATATGTCTTTTCTGGATGCAGAAAAATGTCTCCAAAGGGATGAACAAGAAGTCATACATGGAAGCAGTTTTGGAGGGTTTAAGGGCTGTTACTACTGTCGAAGTTGATATTTTTAGTGAACATAATTTTGATTCTCCTGCTAATGCCAGTACTTTTGCTCGGGGCAATGATTGTGCAAGCAATGGAACCGGAAAAAAGAAAATATATGTCAGACTTCTACTCAGCATTGATCGTCGTGAAACCACAGAAGCTGCAATGGAAACTGTATGTTTCTGAATCTGATGCATAAAGAGGCTGAAGGTTTATATTTAGCTTAAAGTCCAAAGCTTGATAACTTCTTTATGGTTGGTGAAGGTTAAGCTTGCTCTGGAAATGAGACATTTGGGAGTAGTGGGTATTGACCTTTCTGGGAATCCTGTCATTGGTGAATGGTACAGTTTTGCTCGAAAAAGATTTTCTATTGCATATTATTCTTGCCTTGCATTGTTGATTGTCTAATACGGTTTGAATTTTTTGATACTTTTTGTGTTGTAGGCTAACCTTTCTTCCTGCTTTGGAGTTTGCTAAAGAGCAAGGACTTCTGATTACCCTTCATTGTGGCGAGGTGCATCTGGCTTCACTAGTTTTTCCAGCTTTTATCAGTGCCACACAGTTATCTCTCTGACTGGTGTATTTGGTACTTAGTGCTATTAGGTATCCAATCCGGTGGAAATTCATGCAATGCTAGATTTTCTCCCTTCAAGAATTGGCCATGCTTGTTGCTTTGGAGAAGCAGAATGGGCAAAGCTAAAATCCTTAAAGATACCGGTTAGAAATTTCGCATGTGTATTTCCAGATTTCTAGGACATTCATTTTCTTGATACAATACAGTCACACATATCAATGACTGAGCAAATACTTAACCAAGTTTCCTTCTCTGCCCTAGAATGGACTTTATGCAATGTCAGGTTTCTCTTTTTCCTTGATACCCCTGTGTATTTGCTGGGTAAAGAAAGCTGCTAGATGTTCCCATATAGAATACCACCATTTTCTTTGGCCGTGCCATGTTTTGATGATGGATTGAAGTTCTCTTGGCCTGCTGATCCTTCTAGTTTGGTCACATTTCATTTTCTATGTCGTTGTAGGTTGAAATTTGCTTGACCTCCAACATCAGGACTGAAACAATATCTTCTGTGGATATTCATCATTTTGGTGAGGTTTCTGATTTTCTCTAGTTTGTGCCTTGTGCTGTATCTAAATCTAACGAAAAGCAGAAATGTAAACCTTCAGTCCAGTGCCCTGTTGTTACTCGTGGTCTTTGACAGTTGTTTCTTATAACACTAACCTACTTTGAGTTAAGTGCATAACATGAGCTTTGACTTGCAGCCGATTTATATAATAGTGGACATCCAATTGTCCTCTGCACTGACGACTCAGGGGTGTTCTCTACCAGCGTGTCTGGCGAGTATAGCCTTGCCTCTTCTAGTTTTGGTATGTATTAAGTAATGCAAACATACCTAGTTGGTTTTTAGATTCTGCTCTCTCTAACTTCTGTTTTATTATTATTAAGGTATACAAAAGAGAGCGATGTTCCAGCTGGCTAAGAATGCCATTAATTTTATTTTTGCTGGTAATAAAGTAAAACAGGAGCTGGAGCAAGTATTTGATTTAGCTGCAAAGAGCCTGGAATTCTGATGAGAAAATGTATCAAATGAACAGGAATATTCTTCAGTTATTGTTATTATAATTGGAAACTCAAACGGGCTTTGTTAAAATGGGAACAACATGGACGTTGAAGGTTTATATAATCGACTCCAACTTGTTTGAGATTGAAGCATCATTGTCATTGGTTATTGTCACTTATTTCTTCTACTATAACATTTGTTGATACCCTTCCAAAGACTTCCAAATATACAAATATTTCTTGTTGTGTCAATGCTTCTGTTTTGAATAACATTTTTATTGAGATGAAGGTCTATTGGAAACCACCTCTCTACCTTGTAAAGGTAGAGCTAAGGTCAATATACACCCCATTCTCCTCAGACTCTGCTTGTGGGATTATATTGGGTTATTGTTGTCATTGTAAAAAGATTAGGTAAAGAATGCAAATTTACTGATTGCTGAGGAGCAAAGACGACACATTTAGGTTTCCCAAATTATCTTCTTGATAAGTTCTTGTTCTTTAAACATAACTATGCAAGAGACTTAGCTTTTAACTAAAGCATGTCTATAATTCTCCTTAAAGCGAAAAAATCCGATCCCAACAATAACTAAAACCTAAGCTACCATTTTTGTTTTCACGAACAAGGTCTATTGGGAAAAGAAAAAAAAAAAAGAACATATAAAGATAGAAGATGTTACACAAACAGGTCACCGTAATGAAATGAATACAAGTGATCTGGTGGAGGTTGGCACAAAGGGGAGCATAGGATCACTTGTGAGGAAAGAGATTGAGTATTTCAGAAGGCTTGAATTGGAATGTAACTGGGCCTTTATCGAATCTCAGAAGACTAATTATATGAAAATGGATTCCAGTGGTTGCAGTTGTTGGCCTAGTTTCGAGTCCTGTAGAATGAAATGGAAAAAGAAGAGAAGAATCAATGGAGGTTGTCTACCCGCAATGTGTTTTATGGTGGATGTATCTGAGGGCAATTCAGAGAAGGAAATCATCCAGTTCAGTGACTCAGAGACGGATTTAGGACGAGTTCTGTGGCTTTAACTGATCCTGTACTTCTGCTCGAACTGTGTAAGTATGTATACATATGCAACAAAGCATTTTGAATGTATATACATATAATAAGATCAAACTCATTCTGAACAGACTCTAGATCTTGGACTGCCTCTGTAGTTTCTGAATTCTTTATGTGGTTTGGAATCCAAGAACTAGAGTTCTTATCAAAACTCAAAATCTTTTATATTTCTCAAACATTCAAAAGTACAGAAGTCTACAATCAGCAATAAGCTAAAAGGCTGTCTTTTTTTCCTGCCTTTCTTGGCTGGAGAAAAGTGGTTAAAAACAGGACCAAAAAGAGTACTTTCATCTTATGACACACAATTAGTTTCTGTTGTTAAGTCCTAGAGACACAACTCATCAGCACTATCCTCTAGATCTGTTGTGATTATTTCTTCATCATCTCTTGGCACGGCTAAATACTCAAGAGCTGTAACAACATCACAAATCAGTGGTCTGGTGTTGGAATTTTCTTGGAGACACATATCTGCAATCGCAAGAGCTTGACGAAGTCCCTTTACAGGGTAATTTCCTCCGAACAACGGGTCTGCTATTTCAGTGAGCATGTTCTTGTCTTTAAAAAGTGGTTTGGCCTGCAAAAGTGATAAGAATGGTAACTAACTAACCCCTACTATCATCAATATTCAGTATATATATATAACTTAAGTCCCGAATTACATGCCATGTATTTAGCTAACATTAGAAAATGATTCAACATAACAAGCACAACAATCAAATTTCTGCTCTTATATCATGGCCTGTATACCTATTATTATACATGACAAGTGAGCCGGTTCTATCACTAAGGAGTGGGACTGGACTTGACCAATCCAAACGTCCGACAGGAGGTGGTCTTCCCGCCTGACCAATCCAAAAATAGTGAAAGTATGACAATAATACATATATAGACATTTTAACTTGATCTTATCAACCGGCAACTAAATGCTCCAACTTTGAGTATGCATAACTAGACATCTCAATTTGTCTCCCATTGTATCTGTTGAATACTCCAACTTACAAAATAATCATCTAGGCACCTCCAAATTTTATGTGTCACGTCAGTGTCAGTGCCCACAATACAAAGTCGGGATGAGTTGGAGAGTTTAGTTGTCAATTAAGACCAAGTTGAGGTGTCTAATGTGCACTATTAAAGTGGAGTGCTTACTTTATTTATGTATTATCCCCCTTCCCCTACCCACTATGTAGATTGCAGTAAAACATAGGGATTATAGCAAAAGAGTTAAAGAAAGCCAACAACTAACCCAAGAAATCAAGTTTTGCTCCTCTGCTGGTCTTGTATTATCAATGGCTCTTCTCCCTGAAATAATTTCCAGCAGAACAACTCCAAAACTATATACATCAGATTTAGATGTCAGCTGTCCTGTCATTGCATACTCTGGTGCACAGTATCCATAGGTCCCCATAACCCTCGTGGAAACGTGATCCTCGCCTTCTGCTGGACCTAACTTTGCAAGCCCAAAATCAGAGAGCTTAGGATTAAGGCCCTCATCTAATAATATGTTGGATGCTTTGAAGTCGCGATAGATTATGGGAGGATTGGCAATATCATGCAAGTATTCTAGCCCTTGTGCTGCGCCTTTAGCTATCTTCATTCTGGAATACCAATTCAATGGCTTCTTATTTGATGGCAAATCTGAGGAGCATATGAGTTAGTAAGTATGTCTCTGATCAACTTTGACAAAAAAATTTGTTATACAAAACAACAAAGTGGTCATAGAGCACTTTACTAATACACTCTAGTGATGTTTTAAGTTCAGCTCAATGGTGTAAGGATAGTAGACTACAAATTAAGTTATGCATACCAAGGAGATGATCTTCTAAAGATCCATTCTGCATGAATTCGTATACGAGAATTCTTTGGTTGCCATCAGCACAATATCCTATTAGATTGACAAGATTTGGATGGCTAACAAGACTTAAAGTCAAGACTTCTGCAAGAAATTCCCTGTTTCCTTGAACTCCATTCCTGTCAAGTTGCTTGACAGCAACAACCTGGAGACACAAAACTCATTCGATGAAGAAGCTGAATATTAGTAGTTAATAACCACAATAAACGACGGAGAGTATAAGGACATACTTGGTTAGTTCTTTTGAGGTATCCCTTATAGACCCTTCCAAATCCTCCTTCACCAACTAGAAACTCAGGATTGAAGTTGTCTGTCGCATGAGCTAACTCGCGGAATGTGAATACTTCTGCTGAAATGTTTAAATTGCCATAGCTAAGTATATCTTCAGCCATCATCTTCTGCTTGCTGACCCCTGCTCAGATATTGAATTTCAACACATTTATGCACTATTTAGAAAAGAACAAGTTAAAAGCTGCACAAATCTTCAAAGGAGTCAAGGCTAGACATAGAGGCACTTTTGGTTAAGTTTCACTGAACATTGTAACCAAGGAAATATTCTGTCATTACACTGATCGATTAGAAGGGGAGCCTTGGAGCAAGGGTAAAGTTGTCTCCGTGTGACTATAGGTTATGGGTTCAAGCCGTGGAAGCAGCCACTAAAGCTTGCATTAGGTTAGATTGTCTACATCACGCCCCGTGGTGTGTGACCCTTCCCCAGACCCTGTTAACGCGGGATATTTTGTGCACCGAGCTACCCTTTTTACACTGATTAGTTATGCCATGTGATCATAATTTGGATCTTTAAAAACTAGGATTTATATTTAAGAATCAAGGGCTACAAACAACTCCTCAGTGAAGGCTATTTAGAATACTGCTGTTACAACAATACATGCATCAATTCCAAGCAAGTTAGGGTTAGCTACACTAATCCTCATTGTCCATATCATTCCATTTAATTAAGTCTTAGTCCAATATTATATAAAATAAAACAACGCTAATAAATGGATAGTGTCCCCATCAGTAGAAGTTTTTTTTTTTTTTTTTTTGATATTTTCTACTGGCATACAAATCTCTAACAAGACTATAAAACTCCTAGAAAACATTGTACCTAGAGTAAGCATACTAACATGACTAAAAAAGTTAATGTTAGTTATTTGGTATCGCTGATATAGATAGATCTTGTTTCTTCGATCCCACCCTATTTTTCCCTATTTTTCTTTAGATCTTCATGGATACCAAGAGATTATAGGTTCTTCCAGCCAATTTTCTTCCATGTGATTTTATGTCTATCTCGTCCCTGTAAGAACCTCCTATCACCATAGTTTCACACCTATGGTCTCATGCATCTGAAGGTCGACGCAAGACATGATCAAACTATCTTAATGTGAAAATGTAGATTGTCATAGTTAGGACATTTATTAAGACAAAAAGGCTTAGTGCATCAGAAATGTTTAGAGATCAATGTCTCCAATACTTTCAAGCAAAATCTCAATATAAAGAATCTTATAAGGATCTAGAGCATTGCGTATTCTCAACCTGACCCCCAATATATTCAACAGATAGCATTATACATGTGACAAAATTACTAAAATTTCATATTTTGAATCCATAAATTAAAATGTGCAATTGATTTAACGGTAATATACTTAAAAGGTTGAATTCCTAAAGTTTAAATCTTAGATTGACTTATCGGAAAATTGAGATATCTCAACCTGGATGCATAGTAGAACTTCTAAGAATGGTAGCCAATCCCTCTGAATCATCATATTTGCTGGATGTCCTTGTCTCATTCACAGAACTCCTAGAGGATTTCAATTGAGTTTTCCTCATTTTTCTTTTTTTTTTATGTTTTCTTCAACAGAAAAAGAATTGATCAAATTCTTCCCTATTCCCTCCCTCCTATTTGGTTTTAGCAAGACACTTCTTTTTATGCCTTGCAATTAAAAAACCAACTAAAATTCTTGAATCTTGATGTTCATTTCTCCAAAAAAAGTTCTTAGAGAAATGAATTTATCCAATGTGGAAGGGGAAGGTGAAGAATTTGATCCAACTTCAATGGATAAAAGGACACTGTAAATTTTTAAGATAATTATTATTAAAAAATAGAAAAAAAACAGACTATTATTTTGCATTTTTAAGGAAAGAGAAAAATCTATCCCATATTTGTGCACTAATATGTGTAGTTTTGAATGGAGTAGGGAGTTTAAGGCCTCTTCTGTCTTAACTAACTTTTAGATATCTTAAACAACCAAGGGTGGACATAAATCACTTAAAATTGAATTATTGAAACCGAAAATTTAATTTATTATATCGATCTATACTTTATAAGTTCAATATCTTCAATGGATGCGGACACTGTAAATTTTAAGATAATTATTATTAAAAATAGAAAAAACAGACTATTATTTTGCATTTTTTAAGGAAAGAGAGTAAAATCTATCCTATATTTGTGCACTAATATGTGTAGTTTTGAATGGAGTAGGAGTTTAAGGCCTCTTCTGTCTTTAACTAACTTTTAGATATCTTAAAGTCAACCAAGTGGGTGGACATAAATCACTAAAATTGAATTATTGAAATTAATTTAAAAAACGTTTTAAATAAATAATAAAACAAGCATAAAAATAAAATAAATAAAAAAATTAAAAATATTTTTAATTATTAATTATTAAATTATTAAAATTGAACTTTAAAATATCGAAACGCACATACTAATACTCATTTTTAACCATCTTTATACACATTGCTCCACTATTTTCTAAAGAAAGATTCATTTTTATTCTTGATTTATTTTAGTTTATATACTTCATTTAATCTTCCTTTCAAATTTCTTTATTTAAGAAAAATTAAATTTTATAGTTATAAATTTTACTTTTATTTTAAAAATTATTTCCCCAGTCGTTTCTAATTACTATCATCAAAATTAAATTGGATACAAGTTTTAACATTATCCAAGACGAGTAGGGTGTTCACAAAAAGTCAAATTGATTTATTTAAATTTTTTAATTATTAAAATCAAACTGAATTATAAATAGATTTATCAATTTGCTTATTATCAATTTTGTCAGTTTCTAAATTTTGTTTGATTTATATTTACTATCGAAAAAAGCTAACGAAACAGTCAGGAATATAAAAAATAATGGATAAATTATTTTACTCAAATGAAAAGTTAG
>JACEIK010001081.1:165644-192317 GCA_018107945.1 Datura stramonium
GACCTTGTCGGTCACGTAGTTATCCAGTATTCTTTATGTTGAGTCACAGATGACTAGACAACATGGTGGCCTTGTCGGCCCATATAGGTTCCCCTTTATACGTTTGTCTCTGGTTAGCTGTTATTACATTTATAGGTGGCTATAGGCCCAGTCGGCCGGAGACTGTATTTACAGCCATTATATAGCCCATTGTTTTCAGAAATCTGAGATAGAGCTAGCCAGGCACAAAATGTGCTTAGGCTCACCAGTTAGCAGTCCAGGTCCTACTAAGGCACCAGGTGCCAGTCATACCCCCCAAGGCGGGGCGTGACAGGAAGGTTGTGTGTACCGAATGTTGGTGAGTTGAGACAACGGATACTAACTGAGGCATACAACTCGAGATACTCCATTCACCCGGGTGCTACTAAAATGTACCGCGATTTGCGGGATATTTACTGGTGAAACGGTATGAAGAGAGACATTGTTGAATTCGTGGCCAAGTACCCGAACTGCCAACAAGTCAAGGTGGAACATCAAAGACCAGTAGGCATGACTCAAGACATCAGTATACCCACATGGAAGTGGGAAGAAGTAAATACGGACTTCATTACAGGTCTACCTCGGACACGCAAACAGCATGAGTCAATCTGGGTGGTAGTAGATCGAATGATTAAGTCAACGCACTTCCTCCCAGTTAAAACCACAGACACAGCTGAGGACTATGCCAGAGTTTACATTCGAGAGTTAGTCAGACTCCATGGGGTGCCTTTATCTATTATTTCAGACAGAGGAACTCAGTTCACCTCACACTTTTGGAAGTCCTTTTAGAAGGGACTAGGGACTCAGGTCAAGCTCAGCACAGCTTTTCACCTACAGACTGATGGGAAAGCTTAGAGGACTATTCAGACCCTAGAAGATATGCTAAAAGCATGCGCAATCGATTTTAAGGGTAATTGGGATGACCATTTTCCTCTTATCGAGTTTGCATACAACAACAACTACCATTCCAGCATCCAGATGGCCCAATTTGAAGCATTTTATGGTAGAAGGTGTATATCTCCTATAGGGTGGTTCGAGGCTGGTGAAGCTACCTTGATAGGGCCAGACTCAGTTCACGAGGTAATACATAAAATTTAGCTCATCCGAGAAAGGTTGAAAACAACTCAGAGCCGTCAGAATCTTATGCCGATGTGCGGAGAAGAGAGTTGGAGTTTGCAGTTGATGACTGGGTTTACCTAAAAATTTCTCCCATGAAAGGAGTGATGAGGTTTGGCAAGAAGGGGAAGCTCAGTCCGAGATATATGGGACCCTATAGAATTTTGAGGTGTATCGACAATGTAGCCTATGAGCTAGAATTACCGTCAAAACTAGCAGTTGTACACCCAGTTTTCCATGTGTCACTTTTGAATAAGTGCATCGGAGATCCAACCTCAATTGTGCCATTGGACAGTGTAGGAATAAAAGATAGTCTCTCAAACTTACTCGGTAAGTTAGCTAGCAAGAAGCTAATCCTCAGGAATTTGCTGAGGAAGTACCATTACAGATCCTTGATTGTCAGGTTCGTAAGCTAAGGAATAAGGAGTAGATTCAGTCAAGGTTTTATAGAGAAATCAGCAGGTTGAAGGAGCTACCTAGGAGGCCGAAGTAGATATGGTGGCCAAATACCCGCATTTATTCTCTACCAGCTCTAGCATATCTTAAGATATTAGTTTTGACCCCAGAACTCAATTTAGTTTTCATGACTCAGACTAGGTGTTCAAGTATCTTTTAAATTTTTGAATGTATGTATGAAAAGAGAATTCAGTTCAGTTATGTATTTTGAAACTGAGGTAGTCGTTCCATCAAGTATCTGGAACTTTGATTGTTATTCCTTGCTTTCCTGTGTGTTTTCTAACATTTGAGGACAAATGTTTCCAAGGGGGAGATATTGTAATGCCTCGAAAACTCAAAGACTAGATCCGAGACTTAAATCAGAAAATCCAAAAAATCTACAGAAAATGTCTCAGGAGGACCCACCTGATGAGTCGTTGTGAGACCAAACGACTCGTTAGGTCGGTTGTGGGAAGGAGGAATTGGAAGTGTGAAGTGGGAATCAGTGTACTTGATGGATGGTGACCACGAGTCGTGGTCACCTGTAATGACTCGCCATGTCCCCCGTTATTAGCCCTAGTAAGTTGTTAGGCAGTGCACCTAATGAGTGTCACCACGAGTCGTCATCAATGGCAATGAATCGTTAGGTGACTCTTGGTCAAGACTAGTATAGAACTTCAGAAGTGAGGCAGTGCAGTACATGACTGGTGACCACGAGTCGTAGTCAGTGACCATGGCTCGTTAGGTCCCTTGTGATGACCTACTAAGGAACCTGGGCAGTGTATCCGACGGGAGTGACCACGAGTCGTGGTCAGTCACCATGACCCGTTAGGTCACCCGTTAGGGTCACCTGGGAGTTTTTCCTAGTGATTTTCTAAGGCTATTTAGTAATTTCCTATTCTCATAAGCTTTAAACTACGTCATTTTGGACGTAAATTAAGACTTATTAGAGGGTTTGGACGGTTCCTCCCCTCATTCTCACGTTTACTCTCATAAGTTTATCAAAAGTTCTCTCAAGAAACTCTCTAGCAGGCTTAGGGTTTTTCCTTCATCACAGCAGTTCAGGTCTTCTGCTTTCGGGAATTCTTAGCCAGGTATGTTGGAATTCAACAAGGGAATTGTCCTTCCCTTGTGTCCCCCAAAATCCTCCCATAATTTCCCTATCAGTTTATCCCTTTGTTCTTCGAATATGAATAAATTTTCATGTTGGGTTTCGTTAATTTCAATTGGGATAATAAACTATTCATATGATCTTCATCAGTCCTTAAGTAAATTGTTGATGTTCTTTCCAAGTGATTTACAACCCTAAATTCTTGAGTAAAGATTGTTTGTGGATTAAATTCCGTCTAGTTTGTGAAGTATGTTTTGGGATAAATTTTCTAGTAATTCTTATTATATGTATATGTTGAGCAATTATTCCATTGATGAGAATGATTTTAGCCCTGTTGGATGAGATTCCTTTAATTCTTGAAATTTCGCTATATTCTGGAATTTCCTGTGTTGTTGGAATGAGTTGAGTTCTCTATTAGCTACTTAGTAGTTCAGTTCAGTTAGAACATAGAACCTCTTCAGAACTATTCAGAACTTGTCAACTAATCAGTTTGACTTCAGTCTTTTCCTAAGGTGTAAGTGATGCCTCCCAGTTATCAAAATCAGACTTAGAATTCAGTTTATTGGTCCATTAGGCGGTCATGACATTTTAGATATATGTAGCTTTGACCAGCCCTAGGACCCCAATTCAGTTTATAGATTGTTATTAGACGGTTATGACACTTTCAGATAAGCAGCTCTGACCAGTCTACAACCCAGTTTCAGAATAGGTCCGATAAGACTCTCAGGGTACTTTCAGTTATATGTCCCTAACTAGTCTACCCTAGTTTCGAGCTATCAGCCTAGTAGTTCAGTTTAAGTTTCCAGTGGAAGTAGGATTTAGCATCGAGCGGGCCAGGGTTCTAGTGAACCCAGGTTCCCAGAACTACGTTGCCAACGTAGGTTATAGTATTACTTGGCCTGATTGGCCCCAGACTTTTATGATCACCCAGTTCATGTCTTTATACCCTAACAAGGTATATTGGGTCCTACCAGTGGGGTGTATACATCGGACTCCACGTCTAGCTCACGTGGTTATATGTCGGTTATAGAGTCTTCCACTAGTCATTTCAGTCCAGTTTAGGGTAAGCAGTTAAGTTCAGTTCCATTTCTATCAGTTATCTCAGTGTAGTACAGTATTGTAGACTCAGAATTTTCAGACTCAGGGCATGTCTTTGACCACCAGACAGGGTCATCTTGACCATTCAGTGTATATATATCAGTAGCTTAGATCAGTTTGCTTGTTGGTCATCACATGTCATTTCAGACCAGACTTTGTATTTCAGTTATGTTTCCTCCCACTTACTCAGTACATTCAAAGTACTGACGCATACTTTTATGTTGTATTGTTTCATGATACAGCTGCAGGTTCCCAAATTCAGCAGCGTTAGCAGCCACATTTCAGATCCTCCTCAGTCGCAGTTGAAGTGTGAGTACTCATCATTTGAGGGCCTTATTTCATTATCTTACAATTTTATTTAGACTTAGAGTTAGTTGGGAGCTTGTCCCAGCAACTCATCAGTTAGAAGGCTTTCAGACCTAGAGTACATTCATATTTCAAATTATGTAAATTTTATGTTCTCTTTTAGTTTCATTTTCTGAAATGCTTTTATGTTGTTAATTCAAAGCTTCCACTATGCATGTTTATTTAGGATATCAGTGTATGATAGACCAGGGGTTTACTTGGGGTCACTTGCGGCTTCAAGTACCGTGTTACGTCTAGGGTGTAGGCTCGGGGCGTGACACGGGTTTAGACTCATGTTTGTTGATTTATGTAGAGAATGCTAGTGACAGGAAGAACAACAATCAGTTAGCGACTGGATATGGATGCTGGTGAGGTTACCAGTAGAGTACAACATATTGAAATTAACCCATCAGAGGCTCAAGATGATGCTTCATCTCCGCCCCTTCTACCTATACCTCCACCTAGAGATGTTCTGAGGGTGATAGGACCTTCAGTTCCTCCAACAATTGCTATAGATCAGGATATAAAGATTGCGATACATCTATTGATTAGGTTGGTGATAATACAACAGGGAGCTAGGGTTCCAGATCATTTCATGAGGGATCAGGGAGCTCCACAACTCATGATTTCTTAGCATTAAGTCCCCTAGAGTTCTTAGGGAATGATGTGAATAAAGACTCGTAATACTTTGTAGATCAGCTCTATCAGATATTCAGAGTGATGTATGCATCATCTATTGAGGCGTTAGAGTTGGTTTCTTTCAGGCTACAAGAGATACGATATTGTAGTATGAAGGTTAGGAGAGTTCTAGAGGTAGAGATGCATCTCCAGCTAAATGGATAGACTTTTCTAATGCTTTTTTGGATAACTAGTTATTGCCTAAAGTGTGAGAGGCTCATGTTGATCAATTCTTATCCCTTTAGTAGCGTAACATAAGTATGCAGGAGTATGGACTTAAATTTGACTCGGTTGCCAAATATGCTCCATCTTTTGTTGATACTGTGCGGGCTAGGATATATAAATATATGGTTAGGTTGGCACTCGAGTATGTGTAGTCTTGTAACATTGCCTTAATGCAGGAAAGCACGGAATATCTCAAATATAGGTCTTGTTCAGAGTTTGGAAAAGGTGAACATATGTCACAACCCAATTCAACGGATCGTTCGGGCACTTACGCGACTTTAATCCGATAGGAGAACCCCTTTCAATAAACTCAATTGCATAAGAATTATCTCGTTAATAACACTTATTACTGTACAAACCATATTACAATTAATATTCTATAGTCTTATTTAAAATGTTAATAACAGTCCCAAACAACCAACTCCGAATGATCTAGTCTGGACATGTACAAAATCTCTAATCTGAGTAATGACAATAAAAGACATAGCTTCTCCTGAGGAAAAAATTGATGAAGCTGATGCGGATTATCGTCATTTCAATCATGAAACTTCACTATTTTCCACAACCTACACCCAAAAAGGTGTAGCAAGAATAGTATCAGTACACCACACCTACTGGTAAGCATCATCGACTGAATAAGATTAGTTCACATAGCATAGTATAAAATCAATATCAACAGGTGATAATTAGATTAGATAATAATAAATCATTCAATAATTGGTGGCACCTATTCATAATTCATCCGGTTCCTTCACTAAGCTCGCATAACTAACATAACCTTCTTGCATTTTAATGAATCTTTAGCTATAAGCCCTAGGCAGTATTCTTGATCACCAATGCTATAGCGGCACTTTGACCACTGTAGCAGTCTCGTTGCAGCGATTACCTTGTCAACCAGTAGCTCGATACAAACTGGGCACATTTTCCTTCACACACATTTGCCTCATTATTACATCACCTCCTATCATCATCTTTACACATGCTTATTGTTAGGTATAATTTATCATTATCATGCCTTAGTAAAATGATAATTCTTAGTAGTCAACATCGTTACTATTCAACTAACATTGTTATCAATACTTAATACCCATTATTAGTCCTCACTCATCAAATCATGAATTTGTATCCGGTACCCTAACCCTATCCCTTTTATGGGACTATCCTAACATTAAAGTTTAATACACACTCGTAGGTTTGTAAGGATTAATAATTAATTGTACTCATACACAAAAATCATATTAAGTAGTTTACACAATTCCCTTTTAGGAAGTACAAGTCTTTAAAACAAGCATCACAAATATCTTGTAATCATAATGCAAATCATATCAAGTTAATGGAATCATGTCCATACCGAAGTACAGTTGTATAGCCTTGTACCTCCTCAGTCTCCTTTTCTGTATCAAACCTGATCACATATCCATCACACATCCATCTAACATCTATAAATACATCAATATCACATCTATCACACATCTGTATACACATGACAGAGGGTCTTATGTTTATCTTTGTAGTTATAACCTGCAGGGGACTCTAGAAATCCATGTACAATACTGGTGTGGTACTCGCTCCTACTCATCTGCTCGTCCGAATGCTCCCCTCGGACACGAGCCACTCATATCATAATCACTCATCCGAATGCTCACCTCGACCATGAGCTACTCATATCATTATCCGCTTGCCCGGATGCTCATCTCGGGGAGGAGCCACTCATTTCATAATAATGGTATGCTACTCAGTCATCACACTCATACCCACTCATCTGGATGCTCTCCTCAGATACGAGCCCCTCATCTCAAGATAATGGTATATTACCTAAAAATCATCAACATTCTTTAACATGTACTCAAATCAGTGATCACACGAAACAACTCATATATTATATTCACAGTATTAATAATTCACACAACAATGTCAAGTCATGATAATCACTATCACCAACAAGTATGCATAACAATGTGTTCTAAATTATTTATCAATTCAATCATTCTAACGTGGCACTCTAAGGATTTACCCATTCATTACTCGGATACATCATGAATTATTATTCTAGTGTTACGATTTCTGTTTAAAGTGATTTTCCTCGGGAGTATATCATAATTCCTATCATAATTATTATCTCACTAGAAACTTACACATGATATCTATTCTTTCCAAAACTTAGCTTGAATTACCTGATTAACTATCCATGGGTCTACACTAATACCCGTTCTTTATTTCCTTTGAATTCACTTTTAAGATAAACTATCCTTGCTACCAGTCATCTCTTCGTAACAAGAGCAAAGATACTTTTAAGAAAATACCCATCAATCTATGCATGACCTAGGTCTTTAAACCTCTACCCCATTTCTTTATTAATATAATTAAATCGACTTTATAGTCACGTTATCATATAATAATCTACCCTCTTACATTAGACTTAATCAGTTGATGAGATTTTTATATGTATAAATATATACCCATCAATTACACACACGTATATGATTCACTAATCATAGTCTAACTCAAACATAAGTCATAACCTACCTGGGCGCCAAGCTGCTGTTAGAAAATTAATGGAGTTTCATTTTTTCCCCGAGTCTAGCATTCTTAAATAAAGTCGTTAGAGAGGAAGGTGGAGTCTTGTTCTTTTAGGGCTACCCTGCTTATTTTTTGGTAGAATGTCTAAATTTTCCCACAGGGTGTTTTTAATAATCAACTCTTGTTAGAAAGGAATTGTGTCTTAAAGTTAACTGAAACATGGGTTTCTGGTTCGCGTCTTTTGTTGTGGCGATCCGTCCCTTACTGCAGAGGTCCCGCTATGGAAAAGGACTGCCCGATGTAGCAGTTCCACCTTCCTGACCCACTTAAATCTTTAACTAATCTTATTCTCCATTCACCTTCCATTTACACCTATTAGTTGGGAAACAAAACTTCATTTTTAGAAAAAATTTAAATTCCTACGCTCATGTCATAGAAAATTTTTATAAAGACTAAATGGATCGTTATGTCAGATACCAATTAAACAACCGTTCATTCCCAAATGGCTCGGGGTGATATAGGAGTAAGAGTTTTCTGTGACTTTGCACCCAAAAAATTTTAAACTATTTTTACCTTCGATTTTGTTCCTTTATAACCCCATTTACTAACTCACTGATTTAAACGCCGGTCCTTCCACCCGACCTTTCTACCGGGGTCTTAGGAATTTCCACTCTGTGATTGTATGAGTATTATACCTACAATAAATTATCCCTTCACCGCATCCCCACTTGGGGAGAAATTTCACTTACACAAGCTTACTCCATGATTTCCTTCATAAAGCTTACTAGATTATCTACGACTTTTTGTATTTCCCCCTTTGTAATTTCCATACGCATTCTTATATCTCTCAAGGAACTATTTATGCTAACATTTCCACCTCTGGGACCTTCCGTATTAAGGGCTCGGGAGGGTTTACTTTTTATACTAATGGGGGTAAGATTTTGAAGCATGCTACTTGTTTTTACGTCCTTAAGTCATTCACATCATTCTCTGTGTAAGATTACTACTTTTATAGAGTGTTTAAACTAGGTATTATGGTGGTTGGGTTGGATGGTGGTTGATGGAATATTCGGTTGTGGGGCTTATGTGTGCCACCTCTTGCCTGATCTGTGTTTGATTTGGGTGAAATTGTGATTGGAATGCAGTTCCATTGTTAGGAATCGGGGTTTCTCTGGGGAAGATGACTCCCACTGCAGCAGAACTCCTTTCTCTGCAGCAGACCTGTCATGGCGGACCCTCATTCACTATATCGGTCTCGCTGCAACGATCACCCGTCTACTGCAACGAAAACCCTTAGGTAGAATGTTGTCTTGACTTCTTTACTCCTTCTGAATTAGTTCCTTATTCCTCCGACTGCATATTTGACTAACGTAATGTATTTTATAAAGATAAACTATCATCATATCTTGTAGTAGTGCCCCTTCCGACTACATCCAATTTTCCAACGATCAGTGTCAACAAAGGTACATCAAGTAGGGGGTGAAAGGGTTTGTTCATGAGAGGGGCTTTGTCATGATTGATGTGGTAGAGAAAGTGCCGGAGTTCTATGCTTAGATCTAGGAGATGGGGTGGGGGCTGCTGGTCAGACAACCATGCTCGATGAATGAGCAATGGGTGAAGGAGTTCTATGCCCACCTCCCTAAGGTGAACTGGTCGCTCCATGACCTAATCATTTATGTTTGGGGGTGACCTTTAGTATCAACGTCGCCTCTATCAATAAGGTATTGGGATTGCCAATCCCCTAGAGATCGAGGAACATCACACCGGCATCTAGGGAACTTATTTCACTATAGAGACTTGGAGGTAGCTCAACCTCATGTCCCAATGGATTTGTCATCACTATGCTATGCACCTAGGCAGGTTCCCAGGGAGAGGGGAGATGATATGATTGCTTGCAATGTGCCCTTCGACCCCTTGAGGGTGAAGGGTGCATCTGGAGCAGAAGGAAGAAGAGAAAGATGGACTCATATAATGAGGACATTGAGGGATAGAATGGCGGTGGGGTTGGTCCTTCTAGTCCTTCTGGCCCCTTCAAGCAGATAAAGGCGGAGATGGCTACCATGAAAGAGTTGTTGGGTGGGTTTCCTAGAATGCCCTGGGGTGGCATTCCATCTAGTGCAGCTATTTCTGACCCTAAGGGATTACAAGGGGTTATCACATCCCTAGTTCAGACCTATGTTTAGCTCCAAGAGGATTTGGAGGTGAAGAAGAAGCGACATTCTCGGGATAATGTGTTTGTCCGCATATGGAAGGGGGTGAAGAAGATCCTCAAGAACATCTGTCCCCGCTCTAGGATGCCCAAGGTGTCCTAGGAAGACACCCAATAGTTCTCTTTCCTCAGTAGATTTGAGGTCGAGGAGTCCGGTGAGCTCGGTAACTACAGCGACAAGACCTCTAGTTAGGCAGCGCCCCAGTATATCTCCCTTCCCAGGTCCCCTTAGCTTGGTTATTTTCTTGAACTTGTATGGATATATGTTGAATAGTTCTCTTTTCCATATGTCTTTGATAATTTTTTGTTGGATTATATAATTTCCCTATTAATGTATGAGTGCCAATTAGTGGCATTCAATGAACAACGACCTTGTTTTAGGCCTAGATTTATATTATTCCACGTTTCGTATTCCCTATGCTTTTATCTATAGAACCTACGATGAATTTTAAAATTTCCCCAAAATAGGGGATTTGGATTCTATTTAACACCTATCAGCTGCAGCGATTGCTTTACCACTGCAGCAGATGCGCTATGGCGATCCACCCCTACTATAGTGAGCTCACTGTAGTGAGACCTCCTCTACTATAGCGAAGCTTGCTGGGAAGTGGCACAATCAGGAGCATCTCACTCTCCTCTATCTTATACCTTGTCTACTGTAATTTCTCTCCCACTTTTTGGAAATACCTTGATATTGTTTATGTAGAAAGATACCAATTGGAATCTCCCAGATACCAATTAAACCCATCGAGATACCAATTGAAATCCTCCAGATACTAGTTGGACTCAATCTAGGCGAATAACGCGATAGGAAAGAATAAAAGTGAAAACTCCTAGATGCCTCATAGCTTCATGAGGAGTAAATGTAGATGTCTACACACCAATCTACATGACTATACCTTGAATTTCTCTTGTACCTGTGAGACTGGTAACCTAAAGCTCTGATACCAATTTGTCACGATCCAATTCGATGGATCATGCGGGCACTTACTCGATTCTAGTATGATAGAAGAACTTAATAAACTTAATTGCATAAGAATCATATCGTTAATAAAACTTATCAACTTCCGATATAGACCATATTAAAATTAATATTCTACAATCTTATTTAAAATGTTAACAACAATCCCAAACAACCAACTCACAAGGACCTAGTATAAACATGTACAAGAGCGCTAATCTAAGTAATGACAACAAAAGACACAGCTTCGCTTGAGGAAAAAGATGTTGAAATTGATGTGGAGTATCGCCATTTCAATCATGAATCTTCATTACCTGCCACAACCTACACCTAAACAGGTGTAGCAAGAGTAATATCAGCACACCATACGTACTGGTAAGCATCATTGGCCGACTAAGATTAGTTCGGTAAACATAGTATAAAATCAATATCAACAGGTAATAATTAGATTAGATAATAGTAAATCATTCAATAATAGGTGGAACCTATTCATAATTCATCAGGTTCCTTCACTAAGCTCGGATAACTAACATAACCTTCTTTCATTTTAATGAGTCTTTAGCTATAAGTCCTAGGTAGTATTTTGGATCACCAATGCTGCAGCGACACACCAGCCTCTGTAGCGGTCTCACTACAGCGGGAACTCCACAGCTGCAGCAGTACCCCTGTCAACCAGTAGCTCAATAAGAATTAGGCACCTTTCCCTTCCCACACATTTACCTCATTATTACATCACCTCCTGTCATCATCTTTACACATGCTTATTGCTAGGTATAATTTATCATTATCAGGCCTTATTGAATTGAGTTACGGGGCGTAAAACAAGAAAATACGTCGACCGGGCATACTATGTGTAATTATTTCCCCATTCACGATAAATAATAAATAAAAGATAATTCTTAGAGGTCAACATCATTACTATTCAACTAACATCGTTATCAATACCTAATACCCACTATCAGTCCTCACTCATCAAATTATTAATTCGTATCCAGTACCCTAACCCTATCCCTTTTTACGGGACTATCCTAGCATTAAAGTTTAATATACACTCGTCGGTTCGTAAGGATTAATAATTAATAGAACTCATACTCAAAAATCATATTCAACAGTTTACACAATTCCGTTTTATAAAGTACAAGTCTTTAAAACAGAATCAATATTGAAATATAGATGTATAGCCTTGTACCTCCTCAGTCTCCTTTTCTGTATCAAACCTGATCACATATATATCGCATGTCCATATCATATCTATACACACATCAATCTCACATCTGTCACACATAGGCACACACATGTCAAAGGGTCTTATGTTTGCCTTTCCAGTCATGACCTGCAGGGGACTTTTGAAATCCATGTGTTGTAATGACATGATACGCACTCCCACTCATCTACTTATTTGATGCTCCTCTCGGACATGATCCACTCATATCATAATTGCTCGTCTGGATGCTCACTCCGGGCATGAGCCACTCATATTATTTTCTGCTCACCCCGATACTCACGGACTCAAGCCACTCATTTCATAGTAATGGTATGTTACTTAGTTATCACACTCATAGACACTCGTCTAGATGCTTCCCTCGAACACGAAATAGCTCATACATTATATCACAATATTAACAATTCGCACAGTGTTGATTCACACAACAATGTCAAGTCACGATAATCACTATCACAAAAAAGCATGCACAATAATGTGATCTCAATTATTTATCAATTCATCATTCTAAAATGATTCTTTAAGGATTTATCCATTCATTACTCGTATACATCATGAACTATTCTACTAATGTTACGATTCCTATTTAAAGTGATTTTACTCAGGAGCGTATCATCATCCCTATTATAATTATTATTTCAATTGCAACTTACAAATGATATTTATTCATTCCCAAACTTAGCTTGACTTTCATAATTAACTATGCACAGGTCTACATTAATGCCTGTTCGTTATTTCCTTCGAATTCACTTTTAAGATAAACCATCCTTACAACCAGTCATCTCTCTATAAGAACAACGGAGATAGATTTAAGAAAATACCCATCAATCCTACACATAACCTAGGTCTTTCAACCTCCACCCCCATTTCTTTATTAATATAATTAAATCGACTTTATAGTTCATGTTATCACATAATAATCCGACCTCTTACATTAGGCTTAATTAGTTGATGACCTTTTTATATGTATAAATATATACTCATCAATTCCACAACGTATATGATTCACCAATCAAGGTCTAACTCAAAGGTAAGCCATAGCCTACCAGGGTGCCAAGTTGCTGATAGGAAATTAATAGAGTTTCATTTCTGCCCTAAGTCTAGTGTTCTTGAATAAAGTTATCAGAGAGAAAGGTGGAGTTTTGCTCTTTTGGGGCCACCCTCCTTAACTTCTGGTGGAATGTCTAAATTTTCATCATTGGGTGTTTTTAATATTCAATCCTTATAGAATAGGAACTGGATCTTAAATTTAATTGAAAGACGGGTTTTCTGGTTCGTGTCTTCCATTGTGGAGATCCCTCCCTTGCTGCAGCAGTCCCTCTATGGTGAAGAACTGCCTTCTATCACGGTTCCACTTGCCTGACCCACTTAAATCTTTAAATTTTTATCTTATTCGCCATTCGGCCACCATTTATACTCGTTAATTGGGAAATAAAATTTCTTCAAAATATTTTTAAATTCCTATGGTCGTGTCAGAAATTTTTTATAATGATTGAAGGGGTCCTTATAACATATGTTAGCAACATGATAGAGAAAGAGTTGAGAGGGAGCAGCGAAGGAGAGTGAGACCCACAGACTTTCAGAGTAGATTATTGGGTGGCTCCAGGTCACAGTATCAGGGAGGACCATCTAGATTTCCTGTACCACCATTATCGAGTGATGAATCTGATTATGGTGCTCCAACCGAGCCAGGAGAGGGTTCTTGAGTGTCAGGGTATCAACAGTAGGGTAGGCCAGTTTCACCATATTATGAATGGTGTAACAAGAGGCATTTTGGTAGATGCAGGAGAAGGTCGGCTACTTGTTTCTCATATGGTAGTAAGGACCACAAGATCAGAGATTGTTCGATTAGGTGGTAGAGTGGTACGACACAGAGCAGAGGCAGGGTTGCTGCTATAGAAAGGGATTCGAATTGCATCTTTGCTTTGGGAGATTATTGGACTGTAGAACCTTTAATAGGTGATGCCTCAGGTATATGTTTTACTTATTTTGTTGAGTCGAGTTGACATCGTTGCACCTTGATATGTCCAAAATTATGTTATGTATTTTGGAGTTGTTTTGTTATACTCAGAAATTTTGGTTGAGTATGTGAGTATAGCTGTGAAACGATAACTCTTATAACTAATTCGTGCATATTGTCAACATTCAAGGATGAATGTTTTTAACGGTGGAAAGATGTAACACCCCGTACATTTAGGTCGGTTTTAATGTACAAGGAAAATGTTGGTGCTACATGTTGTATATAGAGGGAAGGCCCAAGGTCAAGATCGCGTGTAGAGTGTTGAACGACGTATGAAAACACTACAAGAAAAAGCCTTATTTGAGACCAACATTTAGCGACGAGTTAATAATCCCATCTCTAAAAGTATATATGTTGGGACGAGATTATATTTTTGTCCTTAATTCTATATTTAATCGGGAAGGTACAAAATTTGGTCCTAAGAAAATTAGTAACCGGTCCTAAATTGTAGTTGGAACCTTCAGCGGGAAAAAAAGTACCGCCAAAATCTAATATTAAAAATTTAATAAAAAAAAATCACTAAAACTTATCAAGACGCTAAACTAATTAAATTGTATTTCTAAATTTTTTAAAACGCTATATCTTCTCTCTCAAAACATAGCGATTGCAAACTCTGCCCTAGCAGCTTTGCCTAGCATTTTCCATCGCGATTGCAGCTCGACAGACGACGGTTGTCTTCTTCCTTGGGTCTCCATTGCAGCTCCACCCTAGTCTCTGTATTCCATCGCGATTGCAGCTCTGCCCTATATCAATCGAAAGTATCTGTTTTCCAGGTATGCTTCTCTTCCATTGACTTGCTCTTTTTCTTCTCTAAGTTGTAGTAAATTCGCTTTATTGAAAAATAAATGACTAGTTAATGAAGCACTAAGAGTCTCAGATGACTTTGAGGGGGAGTATTAGATGAAACAGAGACCATAATAAATGACCCAGATTAGTGTCAAATTGAATGATCTATAACCAAACTTGTCAATATTCTTGTTAACATCTAGTATCTATCTATGAGAATCCTTTTTCCTCCTTATCAAAATAAAAATAAACATGTAGTATATTGAGCGAAAGATTTAAACTTGGAGCAGCTGGAGCAGAATCTGAAAGAGTCGAGTACAGGCTGTGACCACAAATTACACAAGTATTGGTAATGTGTATTAGAGTCCCCTCACCTAGTAGTATTATTCTTACCAGATGAGTATCTGATTTATATGTGTTGTACCTTCTACCGTAATTATTGTATGAAAATTAACTTGATGTTATTAGTTTCTGATGTGTATTCTACTGCTCCCTTTGCATATTATACTGATATTATTGGATCATGTTTCATCTGGTCATATGAGTATCTGTGCTCATATATGTGGTACATTCTTTTTTGTTGATTGTATGAAAAATTGATTTGTCATTATCACTTTATAATGTGTGTTGCACTTCTTTGGAATGAAATGTGTAAATTTCATAATGTTGGTCACTTTCTTTCCTCATAGCAGGAAAATTATTTGGTTGAAGGTTGATGAATGAACAAACATCCACACGGATCATGATTGAGTATTGATAGCAAATAGAACACCTTATCCATATGGTCATACCTTGTTTGTATCCCGGAACGAATTGACCCCTGACAGTCTATCCTCATCAGGGATAAAAACTTTCTTTAAGAGAATGTCTCCATTTTGAACAATCCATAGTCCAATTTTTATTTTCTATTTTACTAACTTGCAATCCTGGAAGCCAATCTGCTGAAACTGTTTGAAACTGGAAGCAGTTTCTAAAAGGTCTCTATGCCTATTCAACTATTTGTTTCAACCTTAATTTTAAATAGAAATCCCACAGGTTTTCATCTCTTTGTTTCTTTTTTTTTTTGGTTCAAAAGAACTTTTGTTTGGACACTTCTTCTTAAGTCTTTTTCATTAAATGTAATTAAAATATTTCAGTCTATATGAAGTTTGACCTATAAATAGTAAGTAACATATGTTATGTAAGTGAAATAGAAAAGAATCCTGGTCTAGTATTTATTGAAGTTGATCTCTATTTTGTGCCTCTCTGCTTGACCTATATTTATGTTTTTCTTTTGATTCTTTTTTAGTTTCTATTGGTTCTGTCTTTATCGAAGTTCGCTAACCGATCAATTCAGATTAGCGCGGTATAAAAATTAAACTCGTCGATATAGCTAATTGTTCCCTGACAATGTAATTTTTTTATACTATTAATGTAATATATATAACATATTAATGTTTGTTGTTGTTTGATGTACTTGTAACTTTTAAAAGAAAATGATGTTTGGAGCTTTATCTTTTTTTAGTGTGGATAAAGTATTTGATGTTTTATTTATAAAAAAAAAAATAACAATTGACATCTAATTCTTGGTAGATAGAGAATGGAAAGTGTAAAGGAATTGAATTACTTTTGAGAATTTGGTTAGAAAACTTCCTTTGTATGTTTTATTTTTGATAGGTTCCTCTACATGTTTAATGAGACACCATATGACTGAACAAGGAGTTTAAGATATTAGATTGACAGGTATATTTTCTAAGTAGTAGTCGAAATAAATATTAAAATATTAAAATCCTAGGATTCTACGAGAATTTATTCAGAGAGACAAAGAAGTGGAGGACTGGATGGTATGTTGATGAACGGGGGAGTTATAATCTTCTATACATCTTATTGTCATCTAATTGTATATTGCAATATATTAATTGAAGAAGCATAGGTCCACTAAAAAATGCAATATTAGAGTTCAACCCAATTGTGTGCATCTATTTGTAACAAATTTTTTGCATCTTAGTATTTTTCTTATCCTTTATCTTTTTTTGATCTAATTTTTATGTATTCTCCAAGGTTATAGCACCTTGTAAGAAATGGATGCAACTTGTTGATAATCGGCTAGATGAAACCTACTTAACCGGGGTGCAAAATTTTTTGGATTATGCTTTTCATAAAACAGGAGAAGAATATGAAATACGATGTCCATGTGTCAGATGTTGTAATAAAACTTTAGGAACTTGTAAAACAGTTGAGGCACATTTGAAAGTACATGGAATAATTCAAAATTATACTTTTTGGTATCACCACGGAGAACAGTTAGGTAAGCCACTGTCATAATCTAAAGATGAAGATAGTGAAGATGAAGATGGTGATGAAGTAGGAGAATGTGAGAGTGAAGATGAGGTACAAGAACTGTTGAGAGATTTATATCCTAATCTTGATGGAGAAACTACACACATTGGTTGTGACGATTTAATTGAGGAGGAACCAAATGCTAAAGAGAAAATTTTTTACAGTCTATTGAAGGATTTTGAGCAGCTACTGTACCAAAATTCAAAAGCTTCAAAGCTTTCCTCTTTGATTAAATTGCTTCATATCAAAAGTATGGGTCGTTGGAGTAATGAGTCATTTAAAATATTATTGAAAATGTTAAAAGAGGAGTTGTTGCCTGATGGTGCCAATTTGCCAAACTCATATTATGAGGCAAAGAAGATAATTCAAGCCCTTGGGCTTTCTTACAACAAGATTGATGCTTGTACTAATGATTGCATGTTATTTTGGAAGGAGGATAGCTTACTCGATTCTTGCAAAGTTTGTAGTGCATCCAGATGGAAAATAGATACACATAGCGGGAAACAAAGAATAAAAAAGGCAAAAAGATAGCATCAAAGTCTCTACGCTATTTTCCCTTAAATCCTATGCTTCAGAGATTATTTATGTCTACAAAAACATCTACTCTAATGACATGGAATAAGGATAAAAGAGTAAATGATGGAATAATGAGGCACTCAGCTGATTCAATGGCATGAAAGGCATTTGATGATCTTCATCCTTTATTCACAGTCGAGCCTCGTAATGTTTGACTTGGACTTGCTAGTGACGGATTTCAGCCATTTCTCAATTCAAAAACCCCATATAGCATTTGACAGGTGGTTCTTATTCCTTATAATTTACCACCTTGGTTGTGTATGAAACAATAAAATTTTATTTTGTCAATACTTATTCCCGGTCCAAATAGTCCAGGAGATGCAATTGATACATATCTTCAACCTTTAATAGAGGAACTGAAGGAGTCGTGGGAAGTTGGCATTGAGACTTTTTATTCATCAACTAGATAGAATTTTAAGTTGCATGCTTCTTTGTTATGGACCATCAATGACTTTTCAGCATATGAAAATTTATCTGGATGGAGTACAAAAGGAAAACTGGCATGTCCGTGTTGCAACAAGGAAACTTCCTCAATTCGATTGGCTAATAGTAAGAAGCAGTGCTTTATGGGTCATTGACGTAACCTTCCTTTTAGTCACAAATGGAGGAATGACAAGGAGTTATTTTATGGTACAAAAGAGAAAAGGCTTTCGCCAAAGATGCATTCTAGTATTGAGATACTTAATCAAGTGCAAGATCTTGAAGGGCTACAGTTAACAAATGATCTAAAGAAAAGGAAGAAGATATCACATGAAAATCGAAAGGATAATTAGAACAAGAAAAGCATATTTTTTGAACTTCCTTATTGGAAATCTCTCTTATTGCGACATAATTTTAGATGTTATGCATATTGAAAAAAATACATGTGATAATATTATGGGGACAATCATGAATGTCAAAGGAAAGACCAAGGACACAATTAAAACTCAGTTAGACTTGCAAGAAATGAACATTAGGCTGGAATTGCACCCCATCCAAAGAGAGGACAAAGTTGAAGTTCCAACTGCATGCTACACATCACCTCCCGAAGATAAGCACACACTATGTCTTTTCTTAAAGAATTTAAAGGTCCCTGATGGATTTTCATCTATTATTTCTCAATGTGTGAACCTGAAAGATCACAAGATATCAGGATTGAAAAGTCATGATTGCCATGTTCTTCTGCAAAATATACTCCCTCTTGCACTTCGTGGTATGTTATCCAAAGAAGTGTGTGAACTGATTATTGAGTTTTCTGTATTTTTTAGTGTGCTTGGATAAAAAGAGTTGAGAATTGATGACTTGGAGAATATTGAAAAGAAGATTCTCGTAACACTTTGCAAGTTAGAAAAGGTCTTCCCTCCTTCATTTTTTGATGTCATGGTGCACTTGCCTATTCATTTAGCTACTGCAGCTGCAATTGCTGGACCTATTCAGTATCGGTGGATGTATCCTGTGGAACGATGGTTATATTTTCTGAAATCTCTCATTGGTAATAGGGCATGTCCAGAAGGTTCTATTGCAGAGGGCTACCTAGAAAATGAATGTATGACCTTATGTTCAAGGTATTTGCATAGAATTGATACAAAATTCAATCGGGCTAAACGAAATTATGATGGGGGTTTAAAAGAATCTAATGGAGGTTTATCTATGTTTTTTCAACCTAAAAAAACTTTGGGAGCTAAAGAACCATGTGAGCTTGAAGCATATGAGTTGGAACAAGCACATATATACATACTGAAGAACTGTGAGAAGTCATACCATATCTCGAGTATGGAGAGTTCTTTCATATAATCTCCTTTTTCTTATTTCCTTTTGGGTATTTTATTTAATATAAGACATTTATGATTTACTTTAATTTTGTAGAGAATTTGCACAAACTCAAGTGGAAACTACTTAACAATTGTCTAATACATAATGGAACCGGCAATTTATTAAATGGTTTAAAGTTAGGGTGAGTAATACATAAACATCAAATTTAAAATTTAATATTGTATTAAATTCTAAAGTATTCAACGTAATCTTATTGATAGGTTGCACAATTGCATAAAGGAGATGATAGTCAAATCATGAAAGATCTGCTTTCACTTTCATGTGGTCCTACCAAATATTCGACACGTTCTAATGGCTACATTGTTCATGGATATAGATTGCATGTAGAATATTATAATAAAAATCTAAGGACTCAAAATTGTGGTGTTGTTGTAGTTGGTGAGAATGATAAAGATAGTGAGAACCCTTGATTACTATGGAGTTTTGACAGATGTGATTGAATTGCAATTTGTCACAGATAGAAGAGTGACTTTGTTTCGATGTAATTGTTTTGATGTGTATGATAAAATAAAAGAAGTTAAAAAAGATGAGTATAACTTTGTGAGTGTTAATCTCGGGAGATTTTTGAAAACAAATGAGCCTTTTGTTTTAGTGAACCAAGTATCTCAAGTGTTTTATGCTAATGATAATTCCAACAAAGGCTGTCATGTAGTGAAAAAGACTCAACCTCGTGATTCCTATGAGATTGTGAAACGAATGGATGATGATATTGTAGATTTATAAAATCCTTCACAAAAGAAACGAAAAAGAACTGATGAGGTGAAGTATCTCTTTATTAATTAATATATTCATTATTATACATTCTGATGGCACGATTTATTTTATTACTACATTGTCACACGTTTTATATTAATGTTTTCTTACTTTTGGATCTTTACAGGTTGAATATGAAGCCACCAAAGACTGAAAATGAGGTGGGATCAACTATGAAGACTACTTTCAGATATTCATTCAAGAGAGGAGGACAAGGGCTTAGATCTTTGGTTGAGAAAAATAATATGTCAACTAAGGGTTTATTTTCTCAATCAAGTAATACATCCAAACAATTGAAACAAGTAATATTTTTTAAAATCTATTGCTTTTAATTAGCATAACTGAATTTAAATGTTAAAGTATTAGTAATATGATTTCTTTTCTCCAGGTGCTATAGAGAAGGAACGAGGACAAGGGCTGAAAAACTTAGCCACGTGGGGTAGTCAAGGAATGGAAACAATACATAAAAACTTCATGTTTCTTGAGAAAGAGTATATGAAAGTTAATATTCCATTGACTCCATCTACTGATCAAGTTAAGCAATACACCCAAAAAGTTGGAACAAGTAAGTTTTTCATATCTATTGTGTCTTTAATTGCATATATAATTGAAATTAAATGCCAAAAGTTTTTACTAATGTGATTTCTTGGGTCCAGGTAGTATAGGAAAGGGACAAGAGAAAATGTCTAGATCTTCTTGCTCCTATTTAAGGGATTCTGAAAATGAAGTGGGATCTTTCCACAAAAGTGATCTTGATTCTAATCAACGTATGCAAACTCCTTCCAAAGAACAAGATTGAATTCTACCATGTCCTCTAGTCAAGGAATGCGAACAATGGATACTAATACCTTGGTTTTAGAGAAAGATCATATGCAAACCAATATTACATTGCCACCTCCATCTACTAATCAAGTTATACAACAGTCGCAAACAACTGAAATAGGTATGATATTTTGAATTCATTTGTAGTGTAATTTGTAGAACATAATTTTACTGCTATAGCTTTTACCTAATTATGCAACTATAGGTTCATCTAATCCTAAAAAGGTCAAAAGAGTTCTAGGGACGAACAAGTGCAAAGAAGTTGCATCGCTTGAAGCTGGACAAAAGTTGAAAATAATCTTTTACAACAATCGAACAGTTGGAACAAATAGCAAACTCTTTTCAAGGCACTTGGGAAAAATAATTCGTGATCATAATATGTGTCCGTTAGTAGCATCATCATGGAATGATATTGCACAAGAAAAGTTAGATCACATGTGGGCAGTTGTTGAGGTAACAAATGTAGTCAAGAATATGACTGTGCATCTGAACCTTTTCTTTTGCATTCATTCTACTCAGAAGCACCCTTTTCATGAATGTCATATCATTTTTATGTCTTCAATGTTGAGATTTCCTGTTCATGAAAATAACTTAATATGAAAAAAGGATAGGCTTCCTAGTAAAACTCTAATTACTATCACTGTCTCTCTTGTTTGTGCATTGGCTATCTGTTAAAGTAGAAACATTTCATATAGAAGGTTCCTATTGAGTTGAGCAACATGATTGAGAACTATGTGTTTGATAAAGTCCATCTTGAGACCCTTTCATAATATCTCTATTTCTGGTGAGATATTTTCAAATTGTACTTCTATTCATTTTTTGTATTTTAATAATATGTAAAGCCAACTACAATAGATTTTTTGAATTGGTTATGCTATATATAGTAAACAGGTTACAACATAACATATGAACATGCTACAACATATATTTCCTGTGTTCTATCTTAAAAAAAAAGGCCAGACTTGGTAGAGGGGTACATTGAGAATCATGTGAAGAAGATAATATTTGATATTAATAGCAATAAGAGTCTAGTGTCAATGGATGTGAAAATGACTTCTTTAAGAAAGCATGGAGTATAATAGGCAGGGATTTATGTAAATTTCTGAAATTCTTTCAAAATGAAGAATTACTTAAACAACTCAATGCCACCTTGATATCTCTGATTCCTAAAGTGGAAGTACCAAAAAAAGCTGGACAATTCATATATATAGCATGTTGTACAGTTGTAATGTTTCTATGCAAGTGTATATTCAAGATCTATATCATGTTGTCATGTTTCTATACAAGTGTATATAGTGGAAACCTTGTTTTGTTTACTCTCCTTTTCCTTTAGATGTAGGTTCAAATTATGTAGATGTTCTAATGATTTTTTGAGGAACATAATAAATTTGTTCTCTTGCCACTTTTCTTTTCCTAAGTCACTTTATAAGAAGATAAAATGGAGGAATAATGCTTGGAAGGAGGCTGCCAATCCAGTTAGTCAACTGTGTGGTTTATATCTAATGCTAGTCTTTACTTTGTTTTCAATTCTTTGAGAATCTATCGTGGTCATAATTTTCTACCAAAATCACTTCATAGGAGTTTTAATGTGGACATGATCATGTATTAATTCAACAACTATTTGTTATGCCTAAGATACTACCCAACAGATCATCTCACACATGAATAAGATAAGTAATAATATGTCTAAACAGTGCTCCCTCTTAATATTAACAGTAGAGTATTTAGAATCTTTATTGGAATCAAATGGGATCTCCTTTTATTTTTTAACTCGGTTTATTTAAATAAATTAAATTGTTTCTTTAATCTCCTCTAATCTTCATTTTTCCACTTTTTATATATATGTAAACTCGGGAGCATTTTGGGAGTTACCAACAAAACTCTATAGGAGGTCCAGTCGGGCTGAGTTGCGTTTGATGCTGCATAATCTCCCTAAGTTGAGCATAGCATCTTTCGGAATTAGGAGTCTCTAGTTTACATTGAATTGCTAAAAGAATCCAACGTCTACTTCCCCTTTACTCTTGTTCTTTCTATTATATTTATATTACTTGTTATCCTGATTTATTATGATGATTCATTTAATTTCTGTATATATTCTATTGTATGAATCAATTAGGCACCCAATAGCCAGAACATAGTTGTTTACTTCCCCCCGCCCTTAGACATCAGAATTTTTAATAATCTCTTGGCTCAAGTACTTTTAGAATAACAACTTTTATTAGTTAATTAGTCTTATCTGCTGGGAAAAAACAGATCTTCATACATCATGTATGCTTGGGATGTGAGGAAGAGCTGAAGAAATTATAATTTTGTAGCATGTATATTATCCTTCTGTTCCATGAAGAAAAGGCAACATTCCCATATACATGTCCTCGTAGTATAGTACAAACAATGCTGTTGCAGGGACCAATTTCCTGATATTCACTCTTTGCTCCATTGAGTAATCATCTTATTTGTATAAAAATATGATTTCTTAAATAATTTCTTTTTAATAGAATATGTGGTTATTATTATTTGTGAACTACAATTTATTGGTACAAATACGAAAAAATTTGATAGTATCTTGCAATGCATTAACACAACCCATTTTTTCGATTATTGTAGGATAAATTTGAGAGTGTTGACATGAATGATCATCGTGATCATATCATTGAATGGAAGAAAGAGTTGTGAAATAAATGGAGAGGATACTTTCATGCAACATATGTGAAGGATAAGCCAATCCTACAGGCTCTTAGGAATATTCCAAAGGGAGTAGACAAGAAAGAATGGGAGTGGTTAGTAAAAGAACATTTTCTTAGTTTTTCGGGTATTCCTATTGATTAATAGTTTATTTCTGGCAAAAGAATATGTCTTGATTTTCCTCTGACTCCACATACCTTTTTCCACTTTACATAAAAAACAAACCGAAATATACTTTAACTTTATTTCAAATTTTACATTTAAGCTTATTGTTTCACAAATATAGTGGCTTGGGGGAATGCGACAAACCCGAGGTTAAGTTGAAGATACTTCGCCCTTATTGGTAGCATGCCTATTCGAGAGATTATTTGTAAAGGTAATATCCTTAAAACCAATATCTCTAAAGAAAAAACCAATATCTCTCTAAAGAAAATATTGAGAGGTTTATTTGACATGTTTTCCTTTGATGTAAAGGGTGGGAAAGATGGAAATCCACCAGATTTGGCAACAATTTTCTTTGAGACTCATAAGAAAGATAACAAGCTTGTTGAACCTGAAGCAAATGAAAAACACGTATGTTTGATAAATTAAATATGTAAATTACTTCAACTTATTATGTGTTATAATTGAAAATGTTACTTTATATGCTTTGTAGGCTCAAATTGAAGAAATGGTTCAAATAGAGCCATCTCTACCTAGCATTGAGATTGTAGAAAAATGTAGCAGACCTCAAAATCATAGCCATGTATTTGGCTTTGGGGGTGGAGTAAAGGCGAAAGACTTGAAAGGTGGAACTTCTTCAAAGACTGAATTACTGTCCGCACTGCGTTCAACTCGAGAGGAAAACAAATCCTTGAATGAGAAAAATAAATCCTTGCATGATCTCTTGTCTACCTTAGAAGACGAGATGAATTAAATTTAGAAAATGAAATAATTCTTTGCTTCTCAACAATTCCATGTCCCATCTATGACATCGCTTGTTTCAATTGAATGACCACTGTTTTTGTGTGCTGACCAAGTTAGTAATTCCACTCTCTTTTTTATTTTCATTACCTCCAGTTTTGTGACTGAAGCAGCTCTTAAATTTGGTAACTTAGAAGTGGCCAATTGAATACCGCAAATGTTAGAACTCCTCTACTTTTCATGGCAAACAGAATATTATCAATTAACTATAGACAATAAACAATCAACTGAGGATAACTGTAGTGCACTTAATAAACTATAGACTGATAATCAACTGATGTTTTAGAAGTTAAGATGGAGTTCCAAAATAGATTGAGGACAAATGGTATATTGCATCTGCAATTTCACCATTTAATCATTGGTGCTTTTAGCTATTAGTTAGTGTTAGATTATAATATCTTGAAATGCAGAAGAACAAGCTCCAACAAGACTTCAATAATGGATTAGGAGTAACTTTCTCCCAAGATACTGTGTTTTCTTGCAATGGATGATGTATGACAACAAAATTGCGATGGCCTAATCTTAGTCTGGTTCTCAACAAGCCATTTTCATCATATACAGAATCAAAAATAACTTCTGAAGCTATTCGAAGCAATAAGTTTAACATACCCAATCACACTAAAGCATCTATAAATCATATAGGAATTATCACATCTTGCCGGTCTATATATTATGTGCAGTCTATAAAACAACAAGTGCACTAATATATTCAAGTTTGTGCCTTAATTACAACTTAAACAGAAGTCCTGCATCATAAATTTCACAAATATATAAAATTTAACCACATATAAAACAAAGTGCCTCTTAAACAACTTGTTTGGCCTTGTGACTGAACCATTACTTTGTTGGCACTAATTCAGGCTACTTTACTTATGGTGTGTTTGATATTTTCAGTTTTCTGCTTCTACCTATATATAAATGAAAACTATAAACTCCTTACCGCTTGTGAATTTGTAAGAGGCAGTTATCACAACCTTTGTCACCCATCACTTTTTTTTTGGATTGAACTGATGATGGATACCAACAACAACAAAAAAAAAAAGAATTGCCTTTGGTGCTGGCATCAAAAGTTGCGATTGTAGTTTTTCCAATTTCTTACTAAATGATGCTTGACTGAAAGTTTGTATTAAATTTTAGAAAATTACTAGTGGTATTCTAGCTAGAGCTGGCAAAACTTCTCTCTGAACTTGTCAATGTTAATTATTCTTTCTTTTTGTTGTTTTAAAATTGGGAAGGCCCTATGGCTACACTTTTTTTTTGGTATGGTTACTGGCTACTCTTGGTTGTATAGTTGGAAGTTGAAGACTGAAATGTAGGGTGTGTGATGAACAAACAATATGAAAAGAGTTAAAGAAAGATAAAGAGAACTCCACTTTTCATTTTCCAAATACACCTATGCTTTATTGAGTTCCACATTTTTATTAAATGGAATTCAAAAGTGAAAGTTGGAAGTCTTGATGATTGTCGTATGCCACAAAGCATAGAAACAATTAGAAAGAATTATGAATTTATTTAGGTGACTGATGCAATAATATATTCATGCCAGTGAATATCTTTGTATATTGGATAAGCACCTGTTATTTGGATAAGCACCTCTATTTCTTGTTTAATGCATCTCAAAATTTTTCTATTTTTTTGTTCTTGCAGCTTTATTGATGTTGTTGGATAACATCCGATGGAATTTAGATTGCTTTTGAGGTGAGCTGTTTAACTATTGCTAGTGTAAAATTTATATATGTTATTATTTCAATAGTTAATCACCCTCTTTTAAAATTTTTGTACTTACAGATTTTGAAGATTGAAGTTATAAGTCAAGATGCAAGTTTAGAAGATGCACAAACTCATTATTATTTTGCTAGGAATATGATGCAAAACTTTATATCATAGTCTAGCTCAGGATATTAGCTAAATTTTTTTGTTAAGGTGTTAGAGAAAATATTAAAATTAACATCAATTATGAGATGTTAACCATTTTAATTTATTACAATTAATAACACACAAT
>JACEIK010001081.1:192370-254718 GCA_018107945.1 Datura stramonium
ATATATATATTATCATTTTGTATCTAGATTTCAGTAGCATTTGATATTTATTTTTGATGAAAATTACTTTTTTGTGATATCAAGATCTTTGGGATCATTGTTGTCAATTAGAGACCATAAATGTTGCTCGTCTCTAAAACATATCTAGGACCAGAAATATTGTTCGTCTCTAAAGTTATTCTAGGAAGAGAATGTTGCTCGTCTTTAAAGGATAATCTAGGACCAATAAGTCACTGGTCCCTAATTTAAGACAAGTTAGTTATAGGTCTCTAAAGAGATTTAGTGAGCGGAAAATAAATAATTTTCATGATATAAATCGTCTATTAGGGATAGGATATATGGTCCCTATAGGTATTTGGGGACCAGCATTTGTACCCGTCACAAAAATCATTTAATGACCACAATTTTGAATCCGTCGCTGTTGAGCTTTAGCGTCAGAGGCTATTAAGTCGGGTGGTGACTAGCTTTTTACTGCCGTGATACATCTTTTGGGACCAGAATTTGACTTTTAGGGACCAGATTTCCCTTCCTTAAAGACCATTTTTCTTGCAGTGAAACCTGGAAGGCTAGAGGATTGTCCTACTGAGATGTGCCACGCTACTCGATCCTCGTCTCTAGTGATACGAGCTAGCTTTTATATATATGTATATNGGTGGAAATTTCATTTCCTTCTCTTCAAAGTTATAGAAAAACCTCTTTTCTTCTGGCTGATTGAGTTCTTGGTGTTCTTGACGAACCTTGACGATCCAATTTCATTTTTGAACTTAGATCGTTGAATCTACTGTGTAGCTCATGTTATTATCATTGTTTCATTGAGTTGGTGGTTGTTTCATGTGAACCATCTCGGTAAGTATTATTTCCCTTTGATTTTCATCTTTATATCATAGGTATGAAGTCGTGGTTATCATTAGATCCTTTCTTTGAAGTTTCAAGAATTGATTCCGTAAAAATCTTATCGTATACATGTTTGTACATCTTTTTCTTGTCGGATAGTCATGTTTTGTGCTTGTGGGTGAGCTGCTTCTTCGTGGAAGAATACTTGTGCAATGAGAAGTAAAGTTTTGGCTAGGTTCTTGTCATCGATCGTAAGTTATGTTAAGGCTCGTTCCTGTCTTTTTTAGGCATATTTTCGTTGAATTCTGTATTGTTGATATATCGTGTGTGTTAGTTGTTTGTTTCATGACTCGAACATAGGCCCGGACCGAGACACGAAAAAAAGAACTCCATGAGGTTTCAAGTCAACCCATGACATGAATATAACATCTAAGCTCAATATTTTAAATTCGGAAATCTAACATATAACATAGCGGAGGTCTGAAAATCTCATGACATCAAATAACTAAATACATAACACAAATCTGAAGCTAAATACATACTATGTTTGATAAGCCTCTACTACTGATGAGTTGATGAGACAAGACCCCAACTAACTCACTAAAATATGAAACTGAAAATACTGGATATAATAGATAAGTAGGGCCCTCGAAAGATGAGGACTCACCAACTCCGACAAAGAGATGCTAACACTGAAGGTATAGCGAGCGACGGACTGAGCCTGAATGTCTGAGCCTGTATCATGAAATGATACAACATTGAGTATGCAGTCAGTACGTGGAATGTATTGAGTATTCAAGGTAAGTAAACCGGTAAGTAAAATCAGAGATCATGCATATCATAAACATTTTATCATAAGAGTCTGAGAGTAGGGCTTGCAAGCTATTATCTGAAAACATGACTTAAACATAACTGAATATCATAACTGAATAAAATGACCTAAACCTGACACTGATTATTCATAAGTAAAACTGAACATTGGGCCAAATCTGCTAAAAACATAATACATGACTAATGAACATGCATAACTGAAATCATGAGAAACAATGGGAGACTCTTCATATAACCGACATTACCACGATAGAGCTTACGTGGTCCTGACTATTACACTCAAGTGGGCAGAGCCGTCCAAAGCCTTGGCTAAGGACACTACCATGATATCAATATCAAGCTGAAGGCCCTTTGGGGGCAGGGGAAGCTCACAAGGGAGGTCCCAAATATTCTGGACATACCTACGTTGGCATGTAGTTCTGAGGCATAGGGTTGACTGACCTTTAGCCTACTCGGTGCTAGATACTACTCCCAAAAACATGCATATGCTCTCCATCATTTTTCAATGAAGATGGCCATCATCTAGTGACGAAGTTGAATCATGACATGACATACATATTATGAAAACATAACATGAAAAGCTTTGGCTCAAACCATACCACAAGCTGAACAAGAGTGGGAGTCTAGACTCCAAAACCATGTGGTAAGCTAATAACATGAAATTTAGATAAATCATGAAATATACTTGATCATATGGCTTTCCCAGTACTTAAACATGCTTGAAATAGACTTTGATTACTCAAATCATGAACATAGACATTGTTAAAATTGAAATCATACTTTCACCATGAACATCTCATCATAACTAGAAGCATAGATCATAATCTCATCTTTTCATGAACTTCCGTAGATGGGCATCTTATTTGTAAAACTTTTAAATCATAATTTGTAATTGAAAATATTATAAAACATGCCCATAAATCATAATTCAACATTAGAAACATGCATAGAGATTACCCATGATAGATACTTAGAGAATTCACAAGTTGGGTTAAAACTCCATAGATTCATCAACTTAGAAATCACATAAAAATGAAGAGAGATTAGACATGGGAGTGGATGGATACTGTTCGGAGCGCTTTTTGCAACTACACGCAAGTGCACGTGGTCGAACAAGTAGTAAAATGGCTAAAGTAAGCCAAGTATCGATCCCACAGGGATTGAACCAAGGTAATAATCAACTTAAGTGTTAATAAACTATAACTTTAAAAATGCAGACAACAATTCAAATAGGATTTTGAGAGTTTAGTTTCCTAATTTATACTAAACTCACTAAATCTAAGAGAAAAACTATAAGTGAGTACGAACTATAGTAATGAGTATGCGAGGCTAAAACGAACATGCGAGGAGTAATTTATCGACACAAGTTGGTTACAATCTTTCCTTGGTTGCTAGTCAAAATTATTGCCTATGTGGTTGAAACTTTCGTATCCTACCCAACTCTAGAATGTGAACCTTCAACCTACATTTACGCCGATAAAAGAATTTCATGTTCTAGCCATGTAGATTCCTTAATTGACTAATATAGACTTTGAGATATATTTCTATTAAAGATAGTAAATCGAATTCTCAATTTTCCCAAACTAAGAAGAGTCATATCCTACCAATTCACAACTTTCCAATTTCTTTCCTTTTCAAGATCAAAATTGGATTTTTAGATATACATTAACATTGGCCAAACACATTAATGCATTAAGAAAAAGAAATGATAGAATAGCCATTGAAGAAAAGATGAAAAACCAAAATGATCAACAATTACATTCCACTACAAATGTTCTTAACACCAATGAGAAGTGAATTTAGCCACTCATTTGTGGATTAAACATCGTCAAATGAGTATAAATCATACAAACGGTGAAATAAAGGAGAAAGAGATGAGAAGAACCCTGGGATTTTCGTCCCTCAGCTTGCACCTTAATCCACGTCCTTGCTCAACTAAGTCGAATGTTTAAAAATAAATCTAAGTGTGCTATTTATCACGGGTAGAATTTTTCCCGAAATACGCAACTTAGCATTAACACCCCGGAGTGTATCGCAGACACCTCCTCCGTGCCGCGGAGCACCTCCTCCGTGCCACGGGCTAACCTGAGACCCTGCAGAGATGGGGTCCCTCGGTACTCCCAACGTGGCACAGCGTGCAACGCGGAGCTTGGTCAACGTGCCACTGACGCGGTCGTAAGCCTTTAATGGAGGTAATATTTCGGTCATGCCACCCAACGTGCCGAGCCTTGTCACGTGGCATTGCCTAATCTCACGGAGCCATGGCGGACCTTCACTTTGGAATTGGCCAAAATAAATCACCCTAGGCAGAATGCCTACATGATGCTAAGCATGACCTGACCATCCAGCAGCCCTTATTTCTTGCTCTTTGCGCCTTTTCCTTTGCTTGCTTCCAAGTCCATTCCCGTTTTTACCTGTATGTACATTCTTCCTAAAATTATATTTTACCTGCAAATAACACTAATCATGTTGGTTAGTATAAGTCCTGTTTAATAACTACAAATCCTTGAGAATGCTACAAATAACAGTGAATAAACAAGACGAAATGAAGCATTTGAGTATCACTTGGGCATATAGTGCCCAAGATCGGATACACCATTCATAACCATACATACACAGGAAAATGCGATTACACAACCTCTTGAATGCCCAAGAAATTTAGGAAAAGAACTTGATGAATCCCAAAGCTTGATCACCTCTTAGAAACTCTTTTGTCTTGCATGCATGGAGAGGAATAGGATTAGAATTAGTTAACCTCTTGCTTCCTATATAATCTTAAAACAACATAGTTTAGGTCATAGAAACTTAGAAATTACGGAAAATCCCTTAATAAATTCGCAGAAAAATACACACTTCGGTCAAATGAGGTGGATGACTATCTTCCTTGACCATGACTCGTGGTATGAACTGGAAATCGCCCAGGCCCCGGGAAACTTACCTTGGGTCTGCGAGGACACATGACTCATGGTCTACAGATGGCTGGTGAGGAATGGGTGAACCTCATCAAAACTTTCACCACTTCAGGGTCAAACTCCTGACCAAGGCTAACGACAACTCTTAGACTGCTAACACGACTCGTGGCCTGCGCTCGTGGTCAATCCACAAACCAAGAAATACAACCAAGTCACCCTCCACTCCATGAGTCACCTAGTTCTGATGGTGCACCTCCTGGGTGTGAGCGACTCGTCCTGTGAACTGGTGCAGAAAAATCCTGCTTTCTCTGTTTCAACCTTCGGAGTACGATCTTGCAGGGCTTTTAGGGGTATCACAATATCTCGTGGGAAAAATCATCATGAATGTGAAAAAATATATTTGAAAAGTGAGAAATGCAATCATCATACCAAATACTGGCTTGTTTAAATTTGAAAATTGGCGGAGTGATTGTCTCCGGACTAAACTATATGACTGAACTGAATTCATAAATCATACATATATATATTAACATGAGAAAACAGGCACATGATGCGAACATGAGGCTTGAATAGAGTGCTAGAGAGAAAAGCGTACCTCGGGTTGTAGCCCGACCAGAGAATGGTGTAGGTATCTGTTTGTCATATCTACTTCGACTTCCACGTAGCTCCCTCAGCACTGGATTCCTCCCATAAAACCTTTACTAAAGCCACTTATTTGTTTCTTAGCTTTCGAGCGACAATCAAGTATTTCCACGTCGAACCTCGCCATGGCCCAAAGGCTATCCTTAACTGCTTCTTCTATTTGGGACAACAGTTGGATCACCCAAACATTTTTAAAAAGTGACATGAACTTCCGGATGAGGCCAACTCAACTCATAGGCCACATTTCCAATACATCTCCACCATCGGTAGGGGTGATGTGGCAATTACCTGATTACAGGATATAAGCGGTCGATTGTCCAAATATGGAACCCGACGAAAGGTTGGGGGTCGATACATGAAGGGGACATGGATTCATTTCTTAAAGACACGAATCGTTAAGTTGCCCGTTGCTCCCCTATTTTTGCGGTTCCCTTCTAAGGTTGATTGGGCAGTCGTCAAGTCAAGCGACAACTCGTTACATGACTTTTTGCACCCGAGCGAAGTTTCAATTTTTTGGTTCCAACCAGGGATTTTCCATCTTAATCAATCTTCACCCGTCAACAAACGTATACACTAGATTTTCTTACATTTAACAGGTTTTATCCCAGTAGCTGATTTAATGTCCGCGGCCACAAACATGCAGGTGTTTGGCTACTTAGAACCAACAAAGCACCCAAGTAAAATTGCCTCATGCATCTCGTTTAATGTAAATTGTACGACTTAATTCCCCAAGTTACTCGAGACTTCACTTTCGGAAGTCAAGTTACTAGTTGAGTTCTTCACTTCTCCCAAATAAGCTTTTACTCGCTGACTATTTTACCTTGAAGTAGCTTTCCTTCTTTGTTTTTAATTGGTGCCCCGTGGGGAATTCTTGGACCACTCGAAAAGGTCTGCAAGCGGCTTAGACTGACTTTCCGAGGAGAGCAACCAAAGTCTAGAATTAAACAAGAGCACCATATCACCCCCGAGGCTTGAATTCTTTTTTTCCTCGATTTTCGGTTATGCTTGAATTTTTCATTCTTAGTTTATAAATTTGAGAACTCTCAGTAGGATTTGAGAGAAATTCATCTGAGTTCGTTCAACTAATCGAACTCAATTTTGCGGCTGAACATTCAGATTCAACTTCTTGAGCGCCCACATGGCTTTATGCTCAAGTTCGGCAGGAAAATGACATGCTTTACCATAGCCAAGAGATGATACGAAACATCCTATAGGAGTCTTGAAGGCGGTCAGCTGGGCGTAAAGCATCGTCCCAGCTTTCTTTCCCGATCTTTTACGGTTTGCATTCATAGTCTTCACCAAAATAGTCTTTATCTCTCCGTTGGTGATTTCAACACCTTCTTGAAGCTGCGGATGATAGGGTATAGCTTACACCCGTGTTTGACCCCATATTTTTCCAATAAAGGCGAAACAGCAGGTTACAAAAATAGAACCCCCATCACCATGATGGCTCACGGGAGTCGAATCTAGAAAATATATTATGCTTCAAGAAACGTTGCTTTGACACTCTTCCCTTCATTGTTGAGTAGAACATTGCTTCCACCGTTTAAATATGATCCAACAACAGAAACAAGTATGTACTTCATCCCGTTTGAGCTCACAAATGGACCCGTGATCAATGCCCGTACATCAAATAGCTCAATAATGAGGATGGGAGTAAGGAAGCTCATGCCTCAGTGATATGCCTCCGTGTCTTTGACATGCATCACATGCCTTTGAAAAATCATGTATCTGGTGAATGGTTGGCCAATAGTACCCACATTGTAGAATTTTGTGTTCGCCTTGGTCCCAGTGGCCAGTGACCTCAGTAGGGGATGAGTGGCGGCCTCCAACCTGCCCAGCATCTCCACCTCGGAAGTACGCGCTCCAGGAATAACCCCACATGGCCCCTTATGCGGATTAGTAAGGCTCTGTTCCAAAAGTGCATATGGAACATAAGCTTTTTACTCCTCTGGTGAAAGATAAGTGCTCAGTACAGCATCACTCACGGATAATTAGCAAAAGATCTGCAAACCATGGGATGAGATCTTGAGATGCTTTGCTAGAACACTGCTCATTTGGAAATGCGTCATCTGTCGTGTATTTCTAAAGTGCATCAGTTTTCAATGCAGTAAGTGGTCACCCAGCCTAATTTTCAATCCCTTTCCGGTCTGTTACCTCAAACTTGAACTCTTGTAGCAGCAAAACCGTCAAATCAACCGTGGCTTGGCATCTTTCCTTGCCATCCGATATCACAAAGATCATGAGTACCGTAGTAATTTATCACCTTAGTTAAAACAAGTATGCTTGAAACTTCTCAAATGCAAACTACGACCAACCGGCTCTGTTTTTGTCACAAAATTTTTACGAGTTGCATTAAGAGCCTTGCTAGCATAATAAATTGGATGAAAAATATTTTCACGCCTTTGACCCAACACGGCTCTAGGGCCACCTTGTGCATCACCTTAACCTCCAGGCAAGACCGGCCCGAGGTGCCACTATAAAGGGGTAGAAGTGGTCAATCTCTCTTTAAGACATTCGAAAGCCTTGAGGGACATGCCTACGTCAAAACAAACTTCTCTTCCTTCTCGAGTAGTTTACACAATGGATGTGCAATTTTGGAGAAGTCCTTGATAAATCTTATAAAAACACCGCATGGACCAAAAGTTTCAAAAACACATTTCACATGAAATTAGGGTGGCAGACTACTTAATCACCTCAATCTTGGCCGAAAGTCACCTCCTTTGCCCCTGACCATGAATCTTGTTTTACTAGCTTATTAACTTATTGTAATGACATTTTCTTTTACAGTTAACAAATTTGTCTATACATCTCTGAAGCATGCATGGATGACTGAAAATCTATGAATGGTCACTTATGAAAATCAATAATAGGCTTCAATGATATGTTCCCCCATCATGTCGAGAAAATATGGACATCATGCAGCATTTGAAAAGTGGCGGGTGCATTACATAACCCAAACGTCATCCTCTTTAAAGAAAATGTATGCCGTATGGACAAGTGAATGTGGTATTCTCTTGAATTAACTTCAAGGGCTATAAAAAATCGATTGTATCCCAAATAACCATCAAAGGAAACAATACCATCCTCTGCAAGTTTGTCTAACATCGGTCATGAATGGCATTGGAAAGTGATCTTCTGCGTCCGCAGGTTCATATTTCCTGTATTCCATGCATACTCTCCAACCGGTGACTTATCTTGGAGGAATTAGGCTCATTGTTAGCATTTGGAACCACCGTGATTTCTCCTTTTCAGTACACACACTGGGGCTAGGCTCACTCATTTGTTGCATGCGCGTAGGATAAACCACGCCCTACATCCAGCCACTTTATGATTTCCTTCTTGACCACCTCTTGAATAGGTGGATTCAACCTATCTTTGATATTCGGTACTCGAAATGAAATCTGGTTCTAGTGGATCTTGTGAGTGAAAACCCTGCCAGGACTCCAATAATATCTGCAATGCTCCACCCAATGGCTTTTGTATCTCTTCAAGACGAGGACAGAAGCCTCCACTTTTCATTCACCCGTCGATGCAGCAATGAGCGGTAAGGTGTTACCGACTCCCGAAAATACATACTGTAAATGGAATGGGAGTGCTTTGAGCTTCCAAAATTGGAGGTTCCTTAATAGATGGCAGGTTTGGTGGGGTCACCCGAATTTTCAAATCAAGATTGATCTTCTTTGGAGTGTAAGTGTGACCCCGTATAGCAAGTTCATTTACAATCTCCTCACTCCCATGAATATCATGACCCCAATGTCCATCAACACGGCTACTAGGTCATCGAGAAATAATCTCCTCCATGGGTAAGACCTTTTATATACAAAAACAAAAACTTAAAAACGTAAAAGGAAACAAGAACCAACGGTAAAGCAAGCACGAGATTAACAAAATCCTCGGTCGTATTCCCTAGAAGCAACGGCGGAATTTAAAATTTGATGTCGCCCAAATTACACCTTGCAATTGAGATATAGCGGTCGATTGTCAAATAGAACCCAACAAAGGTTGAGGTCGATCCCACGAGAAAATATGGTAAGAAATTTAAGTTAATGAGAATAGCTGTTACTATTGAGTTACTTAATTTCGAAGGGGGAAAATATAGAATAATAAACAAAAGTAAAACTACTGAATGCTAAAATCAACTTCGGGTTTGTATTCAATTAACGATTTGAATAGGATTGTGTTCCCCAATACTTCATAACCACAAAAATTATACTAGTTATCTATTCTACTATTTAACATGCAATATCGGTAAGTTAGGTTCACCAAGATGGTTGGTCCCCTATACAGATGATTATCACCACGCAACTGGTTACGTATCTTTTGGTGTACTTAGTTGACCCTTACCCTTAATATTGGATTAGTTATCCCCCAGAACCAAGTTCAAGATATTAGATGAGGGTTGATAGCCTCGAATCTCTGGTGTTAATCCTTTTCTCATTCATTACCTCCTTGAGTCGGTAAGTAAGAATAAGGGAAAGTCCTAGCACGTTTACAGTCAAGAATCGATCAAAGCGAAGGAAAAAACAATAAATGCATAAAATCCTTCCAAGAATCACTAAGTATTTTACCTATGTGTTTTAATTCATCCTTGGTTCCCACAAACCTAGTTATGGGTTTAGCTACTCGTACTTGTATTATCGCAATCCACAAAGATATTGAATAAATCATAATTGCAACTTACAAATTATTATAGAAGATAAACCAAGTAGATTGAATCCAAACTCAAAATTGATGAATAAGAAATTTCAATGTTGCTTTTAATCCTCAAATTCCAAGAACAAAATCGTAAATCTCGTTTCTTGATTCAAGAAAATCGTACAACACCAAATCCTATTTGAAAAACTAATAAATCGAGTCTCTGAATTATTCTCTAAGCGCAACTAATTGTCCTTCAACAATAAACCTAAACATCTATTTATAGTTTCAATAAATCCCTTTTCCTAATTAAAACTAGAAACCGAGGTCGGCGGTGGCAGCGGGCCCAGTAACGATTCGTTTGACCTTCTAACGAGTCGTGCCTTTAAAATAGTCGTCCTCGGCCCAACATACCTAGTTGTGGCAATGGGTCACCCAATGACTCGTCGTGCCAGAGCACGAGTTGTTAGGTCCCTCGTGGTCTAATTCCTCCAAAAGTCCAGTGCACCTTACGGTTGGTCAGTGCTGCACTTGATGAGTCGTTTCTTCACGTGACTCGTTATATCTGTCGTTAACTGCTGGTCACCTTTGTTAAGATTTTCTCTCTCGGCCTTCACGATTGACCTCACGACTCATTCTTAAGTGTAATGAGTCGTTTCCTCAAATAAATCCGAGTCTGTTTGTCTTGCATCTTCAAAATCATCTTTGCCCACACCTTAAGCAACGAGTCGTGCCTCACGCTAACAACTCGTGAAGTGCTGTGATCATCCTTTCAATTATTTTCAACATTATTTTGCCCAGTTCACTTTCAAGCCTATTTTTGCAACATTAAGCACAAAATACATCATACCTATATAAACATGCCGGAATGTGCATAATTTCTTAGTTTTAAGCGTCGAAGATCTTTGTAAAATCATGACACATCTACGGGCCAACATAATGGGGCGAGTTTCCCTTTCTTTTCAAAATCATCACTCCTTCATGAGAAATATCTTGAAACACCCAATCATCAAGCTTCAAACTCAAGTTCTCTCCTCACACTCACATCCCACATGGGACTTTTGATGACTCGAAATTTCATTTTCAAACTTTTTCCCTTATAAGATGAACCTTCTCCACAGCCTAATGGACTGAATCTAGACCTATCAATGTAGCTTATTGACCTCAAACCAACAATAGGTGATCTACCTCCGCCCATAAAGATCCTCGAATGGAGCCATCAGTTTTTGCAGGTGGTAAGCTGTTGTTATGCAAACTCGATGCGAGGTAAATGATCATCCAACTACCTTTGAAATCAATCACACATGCTCTCAACATATCCTCAAAGTCTAAATAGTGGATTCGGCTGACCATGTGTTTTGCGGGTGAAATGTGGTGCTAAGCGACTTGAGTACCAAGTCCCTTAAATGATCTCCAAGGCGGGAGGTAAGGCGGGTACCTACATCGATATGATGGACAAGGGAACTCCATACAGCGGAACTAACTGCAATATACAACAGCATAATCCTCCCTTTGAGTTGGTAGTTTTGACAAGTAGAAAATGAAATTTGCTTTAGTCAACTGTCTCTGACAACCCAAATAAAGTCATATTATTGGCGAGTACGAGAGAACCTCGTAATAAAGTCCATATTTATTTCCTCACAACTTCCAAGTAGGAATCTAATGTCCTATAGCATACCTCGGGGTCTTTGATGCTCAACCTTCACACATTAACAACTCGGGCACTTAGCCACAAGCTCTGCTATGTCCTTCTTTCATGCCATTCCACCGATAGACTTCCCTTAAATCACGGTACATCTTGGTGGCTGGATGAATAGAATATACGGAACCATGAGCCTCATGCAACATTTTCTCCCTTAAGTTATCAATTTCGATACACACAATGACCCTAATAAGTAGAACACCATTGACGTAGCCCGCATCGAGTGCGATAATTTGTGACTCTTTTTCACATCGAGCGCGTCCTTGAAGTGGCACAAGTCGTGTAGTAATATAGTGGCTCTTTTTAATAATCGGATTATCGAACCCACGAGGGTGGACCCATTCCTCTAACTATCCATTTCTAGTGTGATCTTAAAAATATCCAAAGTGTTGGTGATAGACATTTCGATTGAGATAAATTAAGTCTAAGTTTGGAGTCGGCGAAATATTAAAATTACTCAGGAGCAACATAAGTTAAAACCGAGATAATCATGCGGTCCCGATTTACAATGGAATAAGCATGGAACTATCAATTGTTATTTCACATAATTAGAATTGCATGTTCATGGTCTTTCGATCCTCTGAACACGGCAATCTAGCCTCACTGCATCATTGTGAGCGAGTTTAATTTTGCGGGCAATCAATTATGTTGTAGTTTCTGAAACGATTGGGACTTTCGTGCGTCTAACCATTTAACTCAACAGCCTCACAAATACTTCTTCAGTGGTGATGTGACATCCCAAGTTGGTCTTTCACCAACCTGTGTCAACCAAGCACGGTGTTGAGTATATTTCTATCTTGACATAAGATCTCTCTGAGACACAACATGCTCCTCACATTCTCATGTCGACCTAGAGTAATGCCTTCTCAAGCTATTACCCAAGCTAACAAATATGCTTTCATGGTGATCAATCACAAAAACAACCAACAAATCGGAATGCAAAGACGAAAACAGCAATCAATAACTTAATTAAAACAAACAAACAATAAATATATAAAATTAAAATCATAATCCATGGCTTCAACCCTAGAGGAAGGGTTCACAGCCATTCATGTTCATAAAACTCTCTACACTACTATTAATCTACTCCTAAACTACATACTTACACGAGATTGGTAGATGAGAAGGAATTTGACAAACGCTAGCTGAGTTCTCCCACTTCTCCCTTCTCTCTGGCGGTTTTCGAGAATAAAATCGTGACAAGTGGAATTAGGAGCTAAGGGTCCTATTTATAGTAAATGGAGAACCTGCATAATTTCTTTGTCGTGGAACGACTCCGTGTCCGCGGGTGTATCGTCGGAGCACTGCCTCCGTGACTGGAGGCAACACGAAAGCCTTACGGAACAACACCCGAAATTTGGCCTCGCGGCACCTGCCGCGTTGGCGACGTGGCACGGCTTGCTTGGGCGGCAACGTTGACACCTTCTGTCGCGCGGCTTGCTGCCCGTGCCAACGCGCAGGTGGGCTGTTGTGCGCAGCCTGCCCGCCGTGGCACGTTGCCGCCGTGGCACATATATTCACATTTATATAAAATCAAATGAAAATGTATAAAATAACTTAGATAAACACGACTAATTTAAGTTATAAAGCGTATCACGGGCATGCTATTTTGCCCGTGATCACAACCCAGCACTTAAAGCCTTGTTCGTCCTCGAACAAGCACACATATCATGCATATGGGGACACTCACATAACTAATTTAGCAAGTTAATTCAAGCTACGGCTATAATGATTGTAAAGATACAAAAAATGGAACATGCTATGAAGGATACACTGTGTTAAGACACTTAACCTCAAGAATCGACTCTCAATTTGAGCAAACTCATGCAAATCAACTGATTAAGAAACCCCACACTTGAATTATATCCTTCATTCAACATGTGCCCTCACAGAAAGAGAGTTACCCCATCACACGCAAAAACAATTTTTACATCACAACATGTGTGGGTACATAAATAGAATTACACTCACTCTCACAAAGAATTCAATGCATCATGTCATGACCCATAAGCTTGCCCTTAGTGTTTTACTCCACTGAATTGAGGATGTATGAATGTAAGATCAAGTAGGACTTTGTAGGTTGTAACTTAACTCAGGGTATAGGTAGGCACTAGTATGACCGGTAATAGTGACTATCTTTCTAAGCGCTTTTAATACATCACGCCCTCATTGCGAACTTCCCTTCCCTTACTTCCCTTTTTATCATGGTAGTTTATTCTTAAATTTCCTCTTTTTGTTCCCCTTTATTTAAGCACTTTGGCTTATTAGTAAGGAGTTCCGCAAGTAACTTTTCATAAAATTATTTTCTTACTCCTTAATAGTGATCGGCCAACTTTCACTAAAGTGCACCTTTGACCTTTCTCAACTTCACCACAACTTGCTACTTTTCCTTTCTTTCATTCTTCTTACTCCTTTATTATTTCAGATTTTCACCTTCCAAGCGCTTAGGGCTTTGGGTCAAATTCAAGGTTAATGAAGAAAGGATTAAGCTTATATTCTGACTATCAAAAGAAGAATAGGCTCGGGCTCAGCCCAGCGGGGCTATAGGATTAATTTCTCAAGGTAGGTAAAATGAGGGATAAAAATAAGGTTAATTCAAAGAAATGCCTAAATCATCTCACCACAATTCCTTCCTTCATTTCGTTTTATAAACAGACCAGGCAAGTTCTAGACAATCTGACTAGCATAGAATACTCAAAAAACCTTTGCTACGTGGCATGCTCAATTCAAGACACATTCCACTTGAGACTCTTACTCATTAATCACAAGAATTCAAATATTAAGCTTCAATTATATTGAGTCAAATTCAAAAGCCTAAGTGTCTCAAACAAAGTTATAAACTGGCATGCTTCAACTTGCGAACATACTTGCCTCTTACAATCATATCCTAGCACATAACAAGAACATGTCATCCATTAGCTACGGTTTCCAAAAACCCGACATCTATCGACTAATTTTCCTCAAGGCAGTCGTCATCCATTCATCATCGTCGGAAGTAGTCCCTAACTACGACTCAAACATTATATATAGACAAAGAAAAAAAAAATAAAAATAAAAATAAAAATAAAATAAAAAAATTAAAAATTTTTATTCTCAGGTTGAGGAAAATCCCCATCGGAAAAGAACCGAAAAAAGCCAACAGGCGATGAAGTCATGCTTGACTCACTCAAAAATTTTCAAAATTTTCCAATTTTCACACAAGCGACACATTCACCAACGGTTTGTTAAGCAAGAAAATTTTTAAATTTCCGCTTGAAATTTCCCTCGCCTTACTTAAATCATGCTATGTCCTCATAGCATCCAATTAACAATTACGGAAGGGTGAGAAATACTTCTGAGGCCTTTAGGCCTGGCTAATAACATGTTTCCTGACTTGCACAAGCGGGTGGTCGACCCACACTTTTCTCTTCCATGCTTCCTAGCTTCCATCTCAGATGGTACTCAGGACTTCCCGCCTACTGTGCCTAACTTTCCACCAAAAACACAAACTGAAAAAAAATTACAAAATCAAAACAAAAATTAAAATTACAAATTGTACCTGAGGTACCCTTGGGTTGCCTCACAGCATTGTTGCCTTATTTTACGTCGTGGCACGACGTGGGCTGCCCTTTCCAGGGACATCGCCGTACACAGGTTCTCTTTCGAGAACCATCTCATTTTCTTTTGCTGTTTAGGAAACAACCTCCACTCTGTTCCTCCCTTTCTCAACTTCTTCTTACTCTGAGCCCTTTCATTCCATTAAGTTATGGAGTTCGGTGGCTCGGCCTTGACCACTTTTGCCTCCCAGCAGTGAAAATGGGAAGAGGGGTCAAGTCGAACATAATCCGTGGACACGCGGTGGGGACAAACGTGTCATATCTCAAGAAAGCTCTGTAAGTGCTCTTCATGGTCCTCATGTGCCATTCCGAGTGAGGGCGACCACTAGAATATCTTGGTGCACCATATTGTTTAGCTCAAAGAAGTTCCCTCCACGCTCAGGTTCACGGATACTAGAGTCCCATTCCTCGCTAGTGGGATTGCCACTTCGCCAGGCCCGGGTCTTCTTTGCCATTGCTTCCGATACTGATTGTACTTGTCCCGCGAGTGGTTGTTGTTGTACCTTTTCTTGAAGTCTCTTGACTTTTTTGCTCTAGAAGTTACTCTCCTTTGCAAATGGATTTGACGTTCGGAGTTGGCTCACGCGGTTCCTGGCTCTACATTTCCTGGCCGACCTCAGGTAAGGACCTTTGTCACCTGCAACAAGACAACTAAGACCAAGTTCCTCAACACTTAAGGAAAACCAAAATCACATAAAAATAGATAAATTATTAAAACTTCGCCGAGTCCCCGGCAACGGCGCGCAAAACCCCGACGTAGCCGCAGCATCAGTGCCAATAATTTGTGACTCTTTTCACGTACGTCTAAACCGCAAGTGTACGGGTCATTACCCAAGTAATATAGTGGCTCTTTTTAAGAATCGGTTATCGAACCTGAGGCTGGACCCATTCTCTAACTATCCATTTCTAGTGTGATCTTAAATATCTAAAGTGTTAGTGATAGACATTTTCGATTGAGATAAATTAAGTCTAAGTTTGGGTCAAGGAAATGTGCGAAATTACTCTAGGAGCAACATAGGTTAAAACCGAGATAATCATGCGATACTACGATTTGCAATGGAATAAGCATGGAACTATCAATTGTTATTTCACATAACTGGAATTGCATGTTCATGGTCTTTCGAGCCTCTAAACACGGCAATCCCAGCCTCGGCGGCTGCGTCGTTGTGAGCGAGGAGTTTAATTTTCTAGTCGCGGGGCAATCAATTATATTGTGGTTTTACGGGAAGCTTGATTAGGGACTTTCTGCGTCTAACCATTTAACTTTAACTTAGCCTCACAACTACTTTGTTGAGTGGTGATGTGACATCCCAAGTTGGTCTTTCATAACCCCCGTGTGTCAGCAGGCACGGTGCTGAGTATATTTCTATCGACTACAAGATCTCTCCAGAGATACAAACATACTCCCTCACATTCTCATGTCGACCTGGTAATGCCATACTCAGCTATTACAAGCTAACAAATATGCTTTCATGGTGATCAATCACAAAACAATATGAGCGGGTGCGAGACGAAACAACAATCAATAACTTGAATTCCAAAATCAATTTCATAAAATCACAATCATAATCCATGGCTTCAACCTAGAGGAAGGGTTCTAGCCATTCATGTTAAATAAACACTCTAATCTACTATTAATCTACTTCTAAACTACATACTTACACGAGATTGGTAGATGAGAAGGGAATTTGACAAATACAGATGAGTTCTCCCACTTCTTATTCACTCCCTAGGCGGTTTCCGAGGAATAAAATCGTGACCAGTGGGAGTAGAATTTAGATCCTATTTATAGTAAATGGAGAACATTGTTAATTTAACTGTCGTGGAACGGCTGCAGTGTCCTGGAGTGTCGTGTTTGCGCCTCTAGTGACATGGAGAGCCTTGTAACTGTTTGGAACAACACCGAGAAATTTAGCCTCGCGGCACCGCCGCGTTGGCCCGGCGTGGCACGGCTGGCCCAGGCAGCGTTGACACCTTCTGTCGCGCGGCACCTGCCCGTGGCACGTTGCCAGCAGTGAAGAACATTGTGCGAAACACGCCCGCATGGCACGTTGCAGCCTTGAGTGGGTACATTTTGTGCCTCCCTCTTTGCCGATGTTCGCGTATTAATTCCATTTCCAAGCCTCTACTTCACCAACTCATGGATTAGTTCCTCAAAAGTCATCAAAACCTACAAAACAAAAGGCTAATCATGTTGGTTAGCACATATCTTCACATTTATATAAAATCACATGAAAATATATAAAATAACTTAGATAAACAAGACTAATTTAAGTTATAAAAGCGTATCACCCCGGGCATGCTATTTTTTGCCGTGATCAGCCATCTCCCCTTGGGAAGACCTCCACTTTATGATTACAGAGCGACTTCCTTTAATTTTACCAAGATAGGATCTTCATCCATTTCCAACGGCCTCGATCACCTAAGGAAGATTCGACCCATTACGAGCAATAACACCTCCGTGCAGCCGAGAACAACAAGATGAACTACTAGTCATGCAAGCCGGATCACATCACCCACCTAACTCTTTCCTCTCCTCATCTACATGGGTCACACTCTCCATAGAAAGCTTGCTAAAAGCTTGCCACCATATTAGCAGCTGGATGATACAGCACACTGTATCATAATCACTTTTAAAAGCTCCAACCATCTCCTCAGCGTGGGTCGGATCCTTACGAGTAAACACGTACTATAGGCATTGTGGTACGTAAACATATCTACACATGGACCACATACGAGATAGTGTCTCTAAATCTTTAAGGCAAATACTACCGCCGCTTGACTTAAGTCGTGATGGATAATTCTTTTCATGGCCTTTCGGTGCTGGAAGCATAGGCTATAACTATATCGTCTTTGCATTAATACACAACCAGGATCCTCGAAGCATCACAAATACCACAAACCCATCGATATCCTCAGGTAGATCCAATACTGGTCTTTGAGGTGAATTAGTCTTCAACTGCTTGGAAGCTCTTCTCACGAGGCCTCGACCATTGAAACTCACTTTCTTGCAGGTCCAGTTTAGTCAACGGTGCTACAATGGATGAAAACCTTCAACAAACCTCACAGTAGTAACCAACAAACCAAGAAACCACGATATCAAGGACTAGCCTAGTCTAGGCCAATTCTTAACAACTTGTAATACTACAGGGGTCCAGCTACGCACCCTCATTTGACCTGACATGACCGAAATGCCCTAATTCTAGCCAAAGCTACTTAACTTCTTTAAGCTTAGCATATAATTGGCGATCATGATCTGTAGTACCACATCAAATGACGACATGCTCCTCCTTCTTCGAGTATATAGAGAATATCGCTCATAGAAAATAATCAAGGTACCTCCAATATAACTTGACACCTGGCTATCAGAATACTTTCATGCGCAAGAAACTGATGATGTCAAGAAAAGACGAAAACAAACTCATAGAAGTGACCGCCACAAAGTCCTAAGGCACCGCTGCGGGAATGTCATCTCTCACTCCAGCGGCGATATCCAGTCGGGTCCTCATGAGAAGCGCCACTTGTGCCAGGAGTTATAAACAAATGTATCAATCTGGGGAGGATTTTTGTTCTTGATTGTAACTTTGTTTTAGTTCTTGATAATCAATGCACATCGAGGAACATCCTTCTTTCGAGACAAAGGCGAATTGTACCCGCTAGGGATTTTCTAGGTCTAATGAAGGCCCTTGTCTAAGGGTCCTTCATCGCTCCTTCAACTCCTTTAACTTTCAATTTTGAGGCCGTGCAGCAGAGAGGAATAGTTATAGGCTACATATCGGGAAGAAGGTCAATAGCAAAATCGATCTCCGCTCGGGAGGAACTCTGGTAAATCATGCGAAAATACTTTTTTTGGATATTCGAACACTACGGCGAAATTGGATAGTCGGAGTTTGGGACATAGCATCATAACCCCTAACTAAAATGGTACACCTGACATTTAGAAATCTCTTTTCTGGCCTTAAGGTAGGAAATGAAGCGGCCTACATGCACGGTTGAACTACCTTCACTCTAAGACTGGCTTACCCAGAAACCGGAACTCTATCACACGGGTTCTATAATTTACTGAGGCATAATATGCATATAGACAATCCATGCCAAAAATAACATCAAAGTCCGTCATGGCTAGCTACACTAAATATGCGTTTGAGTGTTACACGAGAAGGGATTGTGATTGGGTAATTTCTATATACCGTGGAGCTATAATGAGTCACCGATTGGAGTAAAAGGCGGAAAGTTAGATACGATTTGAGGATGACTGCGAAACTACCAACAACATAGGGTGTCCCAAAAGATAAAGTATCCTGGATCCAAACAATGCATATACATCGAGGTGGAATACTCGTAACACTACCGGTGACTACATCTAGAGAAACCTCCTTCTACGACTAGATTGAGGGCATAGGAATTTGTTACGATGCCCGGCCACCACACACTAGTGGATGCACCTGTGAGTTGAGCATGCTTGTGGGGATGCTAATCTAGTGGATGGGCCTCGACCCTTATCATGGCCACGTGTGGGTAAGCTGGACAATCTACGAAGCATATGTTCGGGCCTCCCAAAACAAGCATCTGAACCGGCTAAACACTAGCCCATGTGTCTCCGGCGACACACCGCCACACTGCAGGATCTTGGACTCTGCTTGGTCTGCTCATGAACTCGAGAGCACGATGCTCGTCCCTGCAGTCGCACCTAGATCTGAATGGAACACTCATAGGCGATGGCGTTGGGGATGATGATCTCTCGTGGGGCTGGCGTGGTGGTGCCTTCACGGTCTGCTGGCACAGGAGAATCCAAGAGATTGTCGATCCTTTGTCCCTCTTGGCCTCTCTCTCTTGCTCACTGCTTTGCTGTACCTCCATCTTACGAGCCTCTGAAAACTATTCGCAGAAATCAATGTCACGATGAAGCATCACGGTTCGACAATCTTTGACCAAATAGTTTTCCATATACCATGCACGAACGAAGCACTCGATCCCTCTCGTCCACCACCATTTAAGAATACGTATTTGGAAGGGGTAAGGTAAACTCTACAGAATACTCATGATTGGATGTTGATTTCTCTGAGATTCCATGATTTCATTGTCTATATTGTCATGGGAAGTGATCCACTTTGTGTGAACTCTCATCCCAATCAATAGGGCCTACTCAGAAATTTGCCGGACCATCTTTCCTTGTCTAAAACAAATATGCGTGATCCCTTTCAGCCCGATGAGGCTAAATGCAAGTTACTCTCTGGTTACCTCCATGATGCAGGTGATCTTTAGAACTTTATCGATAAACTTACGTGGGTCGTCCACCTTTGATCCAAGAACTTCGGAGGGTTCATCCTTAGAAAATTTCTTACTCACCGTTGTTTTGCCACATTCCCATTTTGGGGACACATGCGGCTGTTACTGTTGCTTGACACAGGCGAGTCAAAGCACAGAATAGCATACGAATCGCGGCCACTAAACTCTAGATGGGCCACCTACTCGGGCACATGATCCTCGGTGGCTGGTAGGGGCCTCTTTGGTGCCCATCCCCATTGCCATTCTCGTGACGTTTCCATTTCTGTTTCTTCTTATGTTTACTCGGCGGAAGCATATTCTTCAACGCGTACAACATGAGGTTAGAAGGATAGAGACATTTCATCGCCTGTATAGATCCCATGAAGAAAAGAGGAACATTTCTAAATGTTTATTAGCCTCTTCATCATAAGTGTGGCGCGGTGTTGCACGCCCTATGAAAAATAATCTACTTAACGTGGCTTTCAAACACCCTAGGACACTTCAAAACCCAATGCTCTAGTACCAAGTTTGTCACGATCCGAACATAGGCCCCAGATTGGTACGAGACAAAGAACCCTATGAGGCCCCGAGTCAACCCATGGAATAGACATAACATCTAAGATCAACATTTTAAATGCGGAAATCTAACATATAACATAGCGGAAGTCTGAAAATATCTTGACATCAAATAGCTTGAATACATAACGCAAATCACAAATTGAATACATACTATGTCGATAATCTCTACTATTGATGTTTTGATGGTACAGGAGCCCAACGAACTCACTAAAGTATGGGCGAAATCACAGATATAGCCCAATAAGAGTGGCCCTCGAAAGATGAGGACTAACCAACTCTATTGAGAGATACTAACGCTTTGAAGGTCTAGCTAGCGGCGGGCGACTTGAATATCTAAGCTTTGTATTATGAAACGATACGGTATAAAGTATGCGGTCGATACGTGGAATGTACTAAGTATACAAGGTAGTAAAACTACTAAGTAAGTAAAATCGAGAGATCATGCATATTATAAATTTTCATCATAAGAGTACGAGTAGGGCTTGCATGCTATTATGAAAACATGATTTAAACATAGCGGAATATCATAACTAAATCGAATGACCTAAAGTTTGAAGCGGATTATTCATAAGTAAGCTGAACATTGGGTCAAACTTGTTGAAAACATAATACATGATGATGAACATGCATAACTAAAATCATGAGGAACAATAGGAGCTAGATCATATAGTGACATTACCATGATAAAGCACGTGGTTGGAGCTATTACGGTCGAGTGGGTAGAGTCATCCAGCCTTGCAGTGAGGACTACCATGATATCGATATCAAGTTGAGGAGCCCCTTGAGGCCGGGAAATCTTACGAGGAGGACCCAAATAATGGGCATACCTATGTTGTACGTAGTTCGAGGCATAGGGTCGTGAGCCGCCCCAGCCTACTTGGTGCTAGACACACTTTCAAAATATGCATATGCTCTCCATCATTTTTAATGGAAGTGGTCATCGTCTAGTGACGAAGTTGGTATGACATGACATACATATTTTTAAAATAACATGAAGAGCCTTGGCTCAGAAGCCATACCACAAGATGAACAAGAATGGGAGTCTAGACTCAAAAAGCGTAATGGTAAGCCAATAGCATGAAATTTAGATAAATCATGAAACATACTTGATCATATGGGTTTTCCCAATACTTAAACATGCTTGAAATAGACTTTGATTACTTAAATCATGAATAGACATGGGTAAATTCGAAATCATACTTTCATCATGAACATCTCATCATAACTTGAAGCATAGATCGTAATATCATCTTTTCGCGAACCTTCATAAATAGGCATCTTATTTGTAAAACTTTGAAATCATAATTTGTAATTAAAAATGTTATAAAACATTCCCGTAAACATAATTCAATATTAGAAACATCGTAGAGTACCCGTGATAGATACTTGGAGAATTTACAAAGTTGGGTTAAAACCCCCTGATTCATCAACCTAGAAATCACGCTGAAATTGAAGAGGGATTGGGCATGAGTGGATGGATACATTCATGTAACCCTCATGCACGGAAAAATCTAATTACACAACCCTCTTGAATGCCCCGAAAGTGCGGAAAGAACTTGATGAATCCTAAAGCGATCACCCTTAGAACTACTAGGATTGTATGCATGGAGAGGGATAGTCTTAGAATGAGTTAACCCTTTATTAAAACACACATATTTGAGCTTAAAATAGCGTAGTTTAGTCTTAGAAGCTTAGGAATTAGGAAAATCCCTTAATAAATTCAAAGAAAAATACACTGCTTTGCTAATCCAACGAGGTGAATGACGTCGTCACGGCTACGACACGTGGTCTAAACTCGCCTTGAGAACTTAAAACTTACAGCCTTCATTGGTGCCACAAGGGACACCACGACTCGTGGTGTACCCAATGACTCGTGGTGATGAATGCGTTAGGAACAACACTAAAACTTTCACCGCTTCAAGTAAAACTCTTGACCACGGCTAACATGACAACTCGTAGTGCGACCATGACTCGTAGTCCAACCCCAACCAAGAAATCAGCAAGTCCACCCTCCACTCCGCCTGCCCTAACGAATTATGGTGCACCTCACGGTCATTAGATGAATCGTCTTGTGACCTAGTGTAGAAAAATTACGCTTTCTCCATTTTAACCCTCGGCTCTGATCTTAGGGCTTTCGGGATATTAAAGTTTTGAATCCATCAGTGCGTACTCATATTCATATCTCGAGTTGTTGGTTTGTGTTGGTGAATGGAGTTAGGAGTATAGCATGAGCACGTAAAGTTGGTATTGTGTTGTGAAGATCGTATGGTGGATCTTGTTAGTTGTTGTGGGCTACTTTATATGTTTATTTGTGATCATATAACTTGTTATTATATTTATTTCTTCACCTTTGGGTTTGATTGAGGATCCAATAGCTATGAGAGTTTCAAGTGGAGTCCCGACCCTAGGTACAGTGAGGACCTATAAGACCATGAGTATGTTTGACATGGTTAAGGTCACGGACCCACTTTATGCATTCGTGAGAGCTTCCGAAAAGGCATAACTTGTATAGCCATGAGCTCGGGCAAGGCTTATGATTGTTGATGTTTGATTATTATGCTATATTACATTACGTATTATATTTTCCTAGTTTGCTGTGTGTTAAACACGTGAGTTTGTTGTTGGTGAAGTTACTATTGGTGTTGGCAAAAGGGTTGGATTGAGGGAAAGTAAGGCATTGTGAGTTGTTGTTGTTGATTATAGGTGGGATTAGTATTTTGTTATTTATTGGTACCCTTTTGCTTTCTTCCTGTTATCTTGTATCTTATCTTTTGTTTCCTAACAAACTCGGTACATTCGTCATGCGGCGCCAGGAGCCTAAGTATTTTGCATAGACATGCTGCAAGTGTTGATCGGTAGATAGACCGGGATCCTCGTAGGCAGGCAAAATTTTAGTCGTTGGTAAGCTCCATGTTATTTGGAGTTACTGTTACTTTATTTTGTGCGCATATGAATATTTGGGTAGGTCACAGGCATCCCGATCATATATCATTTGTTGAACTCTTAGGGGATTGTATACTTTTTTTTTGGATTGTTGTGCTACTCGTAGGCACGATTGGCCCTATTGCCTGATTGTTGTCTTGGTTTGGCCTTGTAGGCCTATTGTGTATATTAGTGGTAGTTTTGAGGCCAAACACATTTATAAAACTTTGATGTTTAGTTGTTACCCGTTAATGTTATCTTTGTATTGTGGTGCGAGCCTGTCGTCTCAAGCTTATTGTTGATTGGTTTAGAGTGCATGTGGATTGTATGTCGTTGCGAGGAGTGATTTTAGAACACCCTAAATAGTCTAGGTTGAGGATAGATAGGTGTTATTGCTAGAGATAGTAAAAAATTTGATGTTGGGGAGTAGGTTGAGAGAGATTGGGAGCTACTAGTTACAAGGAACAGTGTGGCAGTGGAATTTCCGCAACATCAAAAGCAGATTATGACATTTAGAGTTGCATTATAATGGACTAGAGAATAACCGTGGGTGACCATCGCGGTGTCACGACCGCCATAACGGAGTCTGACTGTAGTCGCTTTTCTTTGTAGTGGACGGCAGAAAATCGAAAGAATAGGTTTTTAAGTGGGATTTCAGGCGGTTATACCCCCATTATTTTCAAGCATGAACTCCTAAGTCTTTGGAAGCAATTTTCCCTTAGAATAGTTCAATTTCCCATTCTCAAGGTAAGAAACTCGACTTACTCCTTCTATAGTTTGATCACTTAATACCTAGGAACCAATTGGGGACCCCAATGGTGATTTCTAGCAATATAACCTAGGTTGGTAGAACTAGCGCTTAATCACAGGGAACTAATGGGTGTTGATTCTAAGTTTAAAAAGGAGTAATGATCATTCCCTAAGGAATAGTTCTTATAAAACATGGTTCGTGTGAAATTGAGACCTAGAATTGGGTGAAATGAGGTTTTACCCTTAAAGAGTTTGAGGGAGTAATGTTTAGAATTGATCCATGAAAAATGAAGTGGCTTGTGATAACGGGGCAGAATGGGGTGGGTTTGAATCCTCAAAACCCTTGTTTTAGTAGTAGACTATTGAATTATTTTAATCTATTGTTTTTAGACTTTAAACATTGGGCATTGAGGAAGAGCAAGGCTCAGCCAGTGATTGTCATTCGGCTCCCAAATCGAGGTAGGTTATGGTTTAAAAGAAGTTAGACTTTATATAATGACATATATGTGTATTGGATGATAATGTATTGGATTAATCCCCGGACATTAGTTATTGTAATAGTTTCCTTATTAAGCCCAATTGTTGAAGTGAACTTGACGTATTCTTGAAGTGATATGGAATTTGTTGCTTGAGATGTTATATGTTTCTTTTCATGTTTATTATTTGAGGAGTGATGAATTGTTTAGATAATCAAGTTGAAGGAGGTAAGATGAGTTTTTCTAAAAGTCACAACAACAGACTTAATGATTATATATTTACTATGAGAATGAATGTGGATAATATGAATATCTTGAGATGAGTGGCTTGCACCCGAGGGGGAGAATCAGGATAGCAAGATTGACTAAGTGGCTCATGTTCGAGGAGAGCATCCAGGGCGAGCATATAAGTGGGAGAGAACACACCGGTCACGGTATATGAATTTTTAGAGTCCTATGACCATGGTGGAAGGATAGAGAAATAAGACCCTACGGCATGTGAGTACATTGATGTTCAGTGACTAAGTGTTCATGGTAATGTGACGGAGGTGTGTGCCCGGCATGTCACCATTCCTTGTATTGTTTGATGTATTATAAGAATGTGAGAATGGGCAGGCTATGTGTATCATTGAAGACCAAACTTGTGAGTCATGTCTTCATTGTTTGAATTTTGAGCGTTGCAATGACTTGACGGATGGAATATTTAAAGAGAACTAGTGATTGAGTTGTGCAACCCCGAAGTTGATTCATTCTATACGATATGATTACATGGTATATTTCGTCTATTGATATTGTGAAATATATGGATGATTATGATGATGTGTAGGTTGTAATGAGTTGGTTAAATGTTGAATATGCGGCTAACTCGAAGCTACTTTGCCAATGATGCAGCTCTGATAGGACTTGTTCTACAATGGCGAGTACATTAGCCGTCAAGCAAATCTTTGCGGCGATGGCCCGATCCAGTGGCTTGGTCGGTTAGAACTTCGAGTAGATTTACTTCTGAAATGAGTATGGTTATGTAGGAATATGTTAAGACTAATTAATATTATTTATGCAGTATGTATATATATTTATTATGTAAGTCGGCCGATAATGCCTACCAATACTATGTTTTCATGCGCCTCACATACTCACGAGTGCGAATCCGATCCCAGCCATCTCGACCTCGCCTCTAAACGGTAGACTATCTAAAAGGTGAGAAGCACGTGATGTGCGGTTCTACTCCTCCTACGAAGACGTCTCTTGTCTAGATATTATAGCTTTATTTATTTTAGTTTGATTCAATCCTAGACAATATTAGATAAACATCTTAAAGTGCAATGGCAAATCGGGTTACAGGAGTACTATTTAGGAGTTGATTTTCGGTTCCTTAAGATTATATCGATGACTCGGCTATTTATTTTCAAATGTGTTATATTCATCCGAATATATATGGTTTTGAGGGTAATAGTTAGGAATAGTTGGTTAAGCCCCATCGGGGTTGAGTGTGGGTCCAATCATGGTCATTCAAGTCATGAAAAAGTTGGTATCGGAGTTCTAGATTTGTCGATTTCATTGCACTAGAAGAGGGTCTAGTAGAGTCTTTAGATAAATTGTAGAAATGTACGCCAACTTATTTTTGAGAGGCGAGAACTTTAGAAAAACTTCATTTTTCTTTTTTTTTAGATTATTGATTTTAATTGGTATCGAGTGATCCAAATTGTGTTAACCACTCTTCTCTATTTCTCTCGCGAGATGGTGAGAACACGTGGAGAATTTGAAAATTTAGAGGAAGCACGAGCCACCAGCAGCCAGTGCAGTTCACAACGAGGAGGATGGGGTCGAGGTTGGGGGCAAGGCTTGACGTTTTCGAAGGATGAGTCCTTCTACTCCCGATTCAAGAGAGAATTGACATCTCGTTACGCTAACGGAGTCGAGAAAGGGTGGGCTGTGGAGACTGGGATTCAGGCTCGGGAAGGCTGCAGCCAGCTCCGGTGCTCGGCATCCTCGAGTCCTAGCTCCGGGTTATTAACCTTTTGAGTGGCCTCATGGGTAATAGGGCAGCACTAGCGGCTCTGCGGGGGTAACAATTTGGGATACAAACATAAATTTGTTGGCCAACCATAAACAGGCGATATGTTAGAGGCACGTGATGTTCCCAGTAGGTAGTTTGGTGGTAATAGTGAGGAGGAACATGACACATTCTAGAGTTTATAAAGATGAAACCTCCCACATACACAATACCAACGCGGAGGACGCCTATGAATTCATAATTGGCTTGTCATGAAGGCTCCACAAGATGGGGTAATTGAGAAGTATGGGGTAGAGTTTGTCACCTTCTAGGCGATGGTGATGCTAAGCTCTAGTGGAGGGCGTTTTACGGGTGCGGACCCGAGCGGGGTCACCACCATTGACCTAGACCCAGTTCTACTCCATTTTTCTTGAGAAGTACATACCTCGTACCCTAAGAGATGGGAGGATGAGTTCGCCGCCATCGAGTAGAGCTTCTTTCATTCGCGGCATACAGACCGATTTCACTCATTGTCTAGGTATGCTCTGCGCCTTACTACCCATAGAGGAAGAGAGGATCAAATGATTTGTTAAAGGCTTGAATATGGGTCTCGGTGCAGCCATTGCCAGGATGGTCTCTGCCCGGGTAAGATCTTTCGGGGAGGTAGTGGGTATGTGAAGAACGTGGAGCGGGTGAAATAGAATGGTTACACGAAGAATACTGAGAAGAAGGCTCAGAAGGTGGGTTCTTACAGCGACTCTTTTGCTAGGACTCCGATACCTTAAGGCTACTCGGGACGCCTGTTGATCAACCATGCGAGTGTTAGGCGGGGGTTTGCCCAGGGGTTACAACTACGCAGACCCAACGAAATGCACAGGTTGGAGGTAACCAAATAATTTTCTCGGACTTTGGGGCTCGTTCTATTTCTTTGGTTTCGGTCGAGAGACCGATGATTGAAGGTGTGTCACGAGTACGGAGAGTATGGCCATATCCATAGATGGTATCCTGATTTTGGATAGAGGTGGGCGGGCTAACTATTACATGTGAATAAGCTGCTCTGGAGGAAGATAGTTGAGTAAGGATGCCAATTAGGGAGGGGCGGTTAGCCGAGTGGTTAGAGGTGGCACCCGATATGTAGAGGAGGTGCTCAAATTGGAAGGATGGGCAATCAATCCCGTTATAGGGGTTGCGGCCTAATAGGGGCGGTTCTCAAGAGTGATGTCGAGGCGAGATTCTATGCATTTTCGGTAGGCTTGGCGAAGCGTCTTGTTATCACGGAGTACAATTTTGTAATACGAAAAAATGGGTGTGACTTTATTTTATCTTTGGTTCTACTTTTCCTATGTGTTTGTATGTTTCTTTGGGATTGGATCTTGCTTGTTATGTACTTGATACTCGCATCCATGTGTCTACTCTGTTGGGGATGCGTAGTGGTGGATAGAGTGCGTCGCCAGGTGCATCATTGACTTCGTAGGTTTTGATACTCTAGTAGATTTTGTGATCTTAGACATGGTAGATTTTGATGTGATTAGGGTTAATTTGGTTGTCTCCTTACCATGCGATTACGTATTTCCATGCTAAGGCAGCGGTCGCATGTCGAGCCGAGGTCATCCGGGTCGGAGTGGAAAGGGTGTAGCCACTGCTCCTAATAAATTCATCTCGTATATTCATGCTCATAAATTGATAGAGCGGGGGTGTTCAACACCTGGCTCATATTCGAGATACAGTTTCAAGGTCCTTCTATAAAGTCGGTCTTGATAATTAGTGAATTCTTAGAGGTTTTCTTGCGGATCTACTGGCATGCCGCGGTGCGATATTGTGCAGCCATAGATATAGATCTATAGGCTCGAGTTTTTCTCTTCCGCCGTACGAGAATGGAACCACCGAGGCGGGCGAACTAAGGCAGGTTGCAAAAATTGATGCTAAGGGTTTTATCCCGGGTAAGTGTCTCTGTGGGGTGCCCAGGTCTTGTTTGAATAAGGATGGTAGTATGCGGAAGTGCATTGATTTACAGATCAGTTGAATAAGGTAACCATCAGAATAAATACCCTCTCTATAAAATAGATGACTTGTTTGAGACTGGTGCTAGGAGCGTGAAGTATTCTCTCAGACAGGCACGAGATCGAGCTATCATCGTGAAAAGAACCGTGCTAAGGATATCCCAGACGGCTTTCGGGCCAAAGTATGGAGCGTTATGAGTTCCTAGTCATGTCCTTGGACTCACCTAATGCTCAACAACATTCATGATCTTGATGAATGGTATCTTCAAACACTATCTAGATTCATTTGTAATCATGTTCATTTATGATATCTTGGTATACTTTCTAGACTAAGCATGAACATGAGAATCATCAAGTTGTCTTGGAGCTCTTTTGAAGGAGAAGCGGTTGTACGCCAAGTTAATCAAATGCTGAATTTTGGCTAGAATCGGTATATTTTACGGAATATGTAGTCTCCAGGAGGATTAAGGTGGAACTACGGAAGGTGGGCGGTCAATTGAGCTAGGCCTGCTATAGTAATAGAGATTCGAGTTTCGTGGGATGGCCAGTTACTACTACTAGTTTGTGAAGGTTTGCATCCATTGCCTCGCTGACAAGGTTTACTCGGAAATAGTCAGAAATGTGAAGATACTTTTCAGAAGCTCAAAACGCTAACCAAGGCACCAATCTGGCCTAACGGTGGAAGGCGAAAAGAGTTTGATAGTTTATTATGATGCCTCACGATGCAGGTTGGGTGTTGTGTTAATGCGGGAAGGACAAGTCATTGCTTATGCTTGAGCGGTTGAAGGTGCATGAAAGAATTACCCTACACATGACCTGGTGTTGGCGGCGGTGGTGTTCGCTCACAAAAATCTAGAGGCACTACACATGCGGGGCTCATTGCAAGGTGTTAGCCCACCATCACCTTCCAGTATGTTTTCTCCCAGAAAGATCTCAATTTGAGATAGGAGATAGATGGAACTACTTATGGACTATGATGTGACAATCTGTATCACACCTAGGGAAGGCAAAAGTGGTGGCGATACCTTGAGCCGAAAAGAAGTAAGTACGGGCGATCTAGCTTGCTTTGAAGCTACTCGGCCCGATGGCAGAAGTCCAAACACTAGCTAACATCTGATAAGACTTTTATTGTGCATAAACAGGTTGGATACCGACCAGGCATGGAGGCTAAGTCATCACTATTAGAAGAGATGAAAGATGAGCCGGTTTGAGGATGTGAAGTGGGTAAGATTTGAGACAAGGTTCTATGGGGAAGCTAAGGAAGCGGTGTTAGATAGAGAAGGGGTCATGAGGATAAAGGGGCGATGTGTGTGTTCCTCGGGTTGATGGTAATTAAAACCATCCTGGCAAAAGTTCACTACTCGAGATACTCCATCCATCACGGGGTTACAAAAATGGCCTGCCATGACTTGAGCGGTATTATTGGTGGGGAAGGATAAAGAGGGGCATCGTTGATTGTGTCACCTAATGTTTGAGCCGGCGGCGAGGTGACGGCGCAGGCTTGGTGGAGATACTTCAGGATGCCCATCCCGGAGTAGAAGTGGGATCGGATAGCAATGGACCCCGTGGTTGGTCTCCCAAAGACATTAGGGAAGTTTGACTCTATTTGGGTCATTGTTATTGAGGTAGAGCCAGTCACGCTCGCTCTACTGTCGAGTAATTTACAATCTTGAGAAGTGGCCAAGTTGTATGTAAAAGAGGTGATTCGGTTACATGGGGTGCCGGTTTCAATCATGTTAGACGGGTACTCGGTTTACCTCCCATTTCTGGGGAATTTGCAATAAGGAGTGGGTACTAGTTTGGTTTGAGTACAACCTTCTATCCGCGCACGAGATGGATAGTCGAAGGACCGTTCGGGTGTTAGAGGACATGCTCAGGGCTGTGTGATAGATTTTAGTGGCCATTGGGATAAATTCTTTCCATTTGCGGAGTTTTTCTTACAACAATAGTTATCATTTGAGCATTGGTAGGTCGCCATTTGAAGCTACGTATGGTAGGAAATACAGGTCTCCGATAGGATGATTCGACACATTTGAGGTGAACCTTTGGGCATCAATTTTCTTCCAAAAGTCATTGGAAAAAAGTTAGGGTAATTAAGAACGTATAGTTTGCTGCTCAAGCGTGAAACGATATCTGAATAGGAAAGTGAGAGATATGAGGTTCATGGAGGGAGAACAAGTGTTGCTCAAGGTAACCCCCAAAGAGAAGGGAGTAATGTGATTTGATATGCGGGGCAAGCAGCTATAGGATATATTGGGGCATTTGAGATTCTCCGTCATGTAGAATGGCTTATCAGTGCTTGGCTGCTGTCAGAATTTGTCACGAATACATCCACCTTCTATGCTTTCATGTTGAATAAATACCATGGAGATAGGTCGTACATATTTAAATGAGACTCGGTGTTGATGGATGAGAATTTTTCCTATGAGGAGGAGTCAGTGGAGATAGTAGATAGAGAGGTCCGAAAGTTGAGATCAGAAGGAGCGCAGCGGTAAAGGAATCCGAGTGGAAGAATCATCAGATAAAGGAAGCCACTTAGGAGACCGAGGCCGACATGCGAAATAAATACCTCAATTGTTTGTAGATCATTATGCTTTATTTCTTACTTTAGTAGGATGTTCGAGGATGAACGGTATTTTTAATTGGTATCGTGTAATATTTCATACTGGAGTGTTGCGAGGGGAGTGAGTTTATAATAACACCTAAGCTGGCTTAGGTTGGGCTAGAGAGAGGGGTTATTGTGAGATATAGTGAAAATTTTAATGTTGTGGAGTAGATTGAGGCTTGAGGATTGGGAGTTACTAGTTACGGGGGACCGCTGACAGTGGAATTTTCACTATGGCGGCATTCATCATGATGGTTAGGAGTTCTCTATAACATACCTAGAGAATAATCGTTGGATGCGCCATAGCGGTGTCTTGACTGCCATAACGGCTGAGGCCCACGGCGATGGACAGCGAAAATCGAAAATTAGTTTAAGTGAAATTCGAGTTTATACCCCGTTATTTCTAAAGCACGAACTCCCAAGAGCTAGAAGTGATTTCCCTAGAGCGATTCGATTTTCCTTCTCAAGGTAAGAAGCTCGACTTACTCCTTTTATGGTTGATTACTTAAAACCTAGGACCAAGGGGGGACCCCTAATGGTGACTTTGCTAGCAAAAGAATCCTAGGTTGGTAGAGCTTAGGGTTGAATCATGGGGAACTAATGGGTGTTGATTCTAAGTTTAAACAGGAATAATGATCACTCCCTAAGGTGTAGTTCTTATAGATCAGTTTCATGTGGAAGTGAGACTTTACCCTTAAAGGTTGCTTAAAGAGGGTTTGAGGGAGTAATGTTTAAGAATTGATCCATGGAAAATAAAGTGGTTTGTGATAATGGGTAGAATGGTGTGGGCTTGAATCCTCAAAACCCTTATTTTGGTAGTGGACTATTGAATTAGTTTAATGTCTTATTTTTGGACTTTGAACGTTCGGAGGTTCTAAGGAAAGGAAAGACTCCAGCGAGTGATTTTCATTTGAATCCTCCAAATTGAGGTAGATTATGGTTTAAAGGAGTGAGACTTTTTATATAATGACATATATGTGTATGGAATAATGTGTTGGATTGATCCTTTTTGAACATTAGTTGTTTTGATAGTTTCCACTATTAAACTTAGTAGTCAAGTAATTTGATATGATGTTGTTACTTAAGTGATATTGGAATTTATTGTTTGAGATTTTATATGTGTTCTTTCGTATTTGTCATGAAAGTGAATGATGAATTGTTTAGATAATCAAGTTAAGGAGGCAAGAAGTAGATTTCTAAAAGTCACAACAGGACTTAATGATTATATATTTACTATGAGAATGAATGTAGATAATATGAATATCTTGAGATAAGTGGCTTTCACCAGGAACATCGGGATAGCAAGATTGACTAAGTGGCTCGTGTCAGGAGGCATCCAGGACGAGCATATAAGTGGGAGCGGGTACCACTGCTTAGTACGATATATGAATTTCTAAGAGTCCCTGCAAGCCATGGCGGAAGGGGTAGAAATAAGACTTTTTGACATGTGTGTACATCGATGTTACGCTTATTTGAGTGTTCATGGTGACGTGACGGAAGTGTGTGCCCCGCAATGTCACCATTCGTTGTGTTATTTAATGTATTGAAAGAATGATAATAGAGGCCAAGTATGTGGTATCTGTCTGAATTGAACTTGTGGTAATGTGTTGCTATACGAATTGTTGAACCGTTGCGATGACTTGATGGATGGAAATATTTAAGCGAGAATTATTGGTAGGTTGTGCAACCTTTGAAAATGATTCATTCTATACAGTGTGGTTACGTGGTATCTATTGATGAGCGTGAAATATGTGGATGATTTTGATGATGTGTAGGTTATGCCGGTTTGGTGAAATATAAAATGTGCGCTAAGTTGAGCTACTTCCAAGCGATCACCAGCTGCTTGAGACTTGTTAGCGGCAAGCGATACCATAAGCGTTGTCAAACGGCTAGCTGCCGGTGATGGCAAATCGATGAGCAAGCCAATTAGCACCCGAGTAGATTTACTTCACGAGAATAGTATGGCTATGTAGGAATGATGTTACATTCATTGCATATTATTGTCTGTATGTATGTATGTAATATTTACTATGTAAGATCGATCATTTCTGATCTTGTATTTCATGCGATACTACTCTGCACTTCTTTTCTAAGTGCAGAATCCGATCCTGAAAGCTCATCTCTACCTCACCTCTCGGCGGCAATAGGCTTATCAGAAGGTGAGCGACGCGGATATGCGGTTTTTACTCCTCCTCTTGAAGATGTCTCTTTGTCGGACATTGCAACTTTTTTTTATTTTTGTCAATCCTAGACAATGTTAGATAGGCGTCTTAAAGTGCAATGACAATCGATATTGAGTACTATTATAGGAGTTGATTTTTGGTTCAGCAATTATATCATTATTTCGACAATTTATTTTCAAATGTATTATATTCGCCCAAATGTTTACGATTTTGAGGATAATAGTTGGGAATAGTTGATTTACCCATCGGGGTTAGCAGTGTGGAGTGTCAATCAAGGCCATCGGGTCATGAAAGTTAGTTGCGGGATTCGTTTGATTCAGTGGGCACTGGTGCAAGTCGCACCTTCTGGTTTTGGGAGCATGACGCGAATCCTTTCAACCTACTTGAACACCCTTTCCTTTCCTCAAAACTTCATAATACTCCCTGATATATATAAAAGTGATACACTCTACTTGGTTAAATGAGTCAAACCATACCCGTATATTAATGTTAAAGGAATTTGGATCAAAAGTCAAATTCAAGGTAGGGACAAAATCGTAATTTTACATTTACCCATTACCAATACTCCCACAAGTTCGAATCACACTTGTCAGTTTAAAAATATGATATCAATTTGACCTTCCATTTAACAAATTTCACTCTTTTAATCTAGGAAAGAATTTCTAAATGTCAAATTCAAATGTAGATGTTAAAATCAATATGTAATTGATATAATCACCTAAATCCAAGATGAAAATAATTTAATTTGTTATGAAAATCTACTTTTGAATCGCCCAAAAATTGATTCTCCATTTCTTTTGTAAAATGAAAATAACAAAAATCTGATTTGCCTACTTTTATCCTATAAGCATCGGCTCTTCTCGGTGGGACTGCGCGATCGCAAGTGCAATCCAGCAAGGTCCATACGCGACACCATGCAATGAGTGAAGCACGCTATCCTTTCACGTTGTGATCGCGTACGCTTCTCTTTGTAGAGAATACAAAATATATATGAAAATTTTCTTCTAGCCCAAGATCATTAACTAATATGGAGAAGATTGATTAAAGAAGAAGAAGCTATGAAAAGGAGAAGGAAGAATTTGGATAGAAAACTTTGTGATAGAAGAAGACTCTCTTGAATTATCTTGAATTTGGTTGATTACAAATGACACGCTGACCATCCCTATTTATGCTTATCTATGGATGGTTCTAGATATTCTTCTAGATATATCTACAAGAAAAATCTAGTGATTTTATCTTCTATTCTAAAATATCTGAATATTTTGCTTTAGTATAGTATCCTAGATATTACACTGAGCTATTCTAGAAACCTTACTTTCAATCATGATATTCCAAAATCAACTTTAACTTTGCACTCCGCGAAAGTGATTTTTGGAAACTATCCCAAGCTTGTCGTAGAAGAACTCAAATGAAGCTTTGATATGTGCCTTGATGAATATCTCAGCTGGCACCTATACTCCTCTTGCTTCTTCGAATGATGAAAATTTTTAAGGCCATTGATTGAGTCTGCCCAAAACAAAATGCGTATTGACAAAACTTTTTATCATTGTAGTGGGGCGCTTGATAATAGTCTTCTTTGTCCTTTGTGAACCACCTGAATCATCTTTATCTTGAGTTTCATGTTCTTAAGTTTTCACACTCCCCGCTTTATCTCGCCGATAATTGAATCAGAATAAACACCAATATGATTTTCTCATCTATGTTGGTGATGATCTAACCTATCAATTTCCGTGAAGTCTTAGATCCCACTGCAGATTCCCTTTTAGGCTCCTTGATAGGAAATTTCATTTTGGCGGTTTCAAAGATTTCAAAGATCATATTTTTATGCGTCTACTCCATCTAAAATTAAATCTTCATGGTCGTTCTACATCCATTTGATATTTTTCTTCTACATCTACTTGTAGTATTTTCTCTAAGCCAATGATTTTTATATGGAAGATGGCCGGCCGAGACTTCAACTTATACCATCTCCTCAATATTTTCTCGGGATGGTCACCATTAGCATATATAGTTTCATACATTATCTCACTTCGGGTTCTACTTTAACATCTTCACATCAGACTTATATTTCTTCTTTGATTTCCTTGATAGCAGCTACCACGTCACCAGTTTGAACATCATCAAAATTTCGTGCTCCTTGTTGATGATAAAATTGTCTTTTCTCCATGTGATGAACTATATTATCGATCCACGAATCTTTGTGGTCGAGTCTCTTTCAAAATTGATGAAAATCATGACATTTACTACTCGATTCTATTCTAAGTACCATCATGATCTTTTTCTTCTACAACTTCCCATTATTTTGAGCCATATTTCTCTCTACCCAGTTGACAATATCTTTTTATGTCTTCCTATTTTTGTCGCGCCTATAATATTTGAGAGGCTTATTTATCATGATTGTTAGAAGACTCTTTCTCTTCAGTGACTTGAACCACCGGAGGATCAAAGTACGACCTATCTCTTGTGTTTCATTTTCTGTTGGCTATTAGAGCATTTCCTTCTCCTTCTTTCATCAATACCTAATATCTGTTTGGCTAGTAGCTCTTGTGTTGACAATGTATTATAAACTCCTTCAAGGATGGTTATTGAGCACATCCTTGAATTGATGTAACAAATGGAATATCTTGACTTCAATTCATGAATGATAATTCTTCTCATTCGTGCTTCGAATGAACTTTGTCTGGATTTAATTATGAGATCTCGGAACATAAGTTCTTAATCTTCAAAAATAGTCGGCCCGATGAAAAGATTACCTAGAGCAATGTTAGCCTATTCATTCTCGATATTTGTAGTCGAGCTTCATTCTTCTTGTTGAACAACTGGTCCAAGGTCATCCATATTTCATGAGCTGATTTACACCTTATAATATAGTCAAATAAATTGGAGGAGATAGACCTCTTTAGGATGAACTCCTCCTTCATTAATGCTTCCACTTCTTGCATGCGCTACTATTTTTCGGTCAATGCAACAAGGAAAGATTTTTGTTACTTCCATTAACAGCATCCATGAAATCCTTACCCACAAGGTATGATTTCATACATTCTTCCATACTTTGTAATTTGACTAGTTCAACAACTCCATTCTCAGTCCACTAACACGATCGTTAAAATTCATACGGAAAAACCAATTGAATCTACCACTAACGTCTTGAAATGGAAATCCACAAGCCAATGTATGACTATGACTCTAATACCATATAGCGAATAGCAGAAGAGAATATAAAGGGGAAACCTTCTACTAGCCCAAGATCGTTAACTAAGAGGAAGATCCAAATTAAAAAAGAGGAAGCTATGAAAGGTGAAGGAAGAATTTGGATAGAGAACTTTGTGATAGAAAGAAGACTCTCTTGGAATTATCTTGAATTGGGTTGATTACAAATGAACATGACTACCCCTATTTATATTTGTCTATGGATGGTTTTAAATATTCTTCTAGATAAATCTACAAGAAAAATCTAGTGATTTTATCTTCTATTCTATAATATCTAAATATTTCTTCAATATAATTATCCTAAATACCATACTAGACTGTTTAGAAACGTTATTTAGAAAAATCTATGATATTCCAAAAAATCCTTTTTAACTTTTTTTGTGTGTATCTGTACCAGAACAAAAGAATAAAAAGTTGGTGCAGCATAAAAGAGATTTTGGCACTCAAAAACTCATGATTTTCAAACAAGTTCTGAATGGATATTATGATCTGTTCATAGTCTTCAAACCCAAATTAAGAGATAGAACTCATAATCAAGTATGGAAGTTATTGCATCTGGTTTGTCATTTTATTTAATCTCATGGTAGTTATTAATAATCGAAATATCATCATTGCTTTGTTTGTTAAATTATTTGAGTGATTAGCACTCTCTAACATTTATTAGTGAAAAGTAATATGAATTTTCTGAGTTCGACATCTAATTACAAAATTCAATCATATTTATAATGATCGTTTAATTTTTTTGGACATTTTTGAACATGATTCATTGCACATTTTGGTTAAACTTGTTGTTACTCCATCAAATATGGGACTACTTAGGAAGTATGATTGATTTTACTATTTACTTTTTGTCTAGCCTCTCTTTATATCTGACACTTGAAAAGTTTTCTCACATTATCGTATTCTAAAACACACAAAAGTGACATATATAAAAAGGGTAGAAGAACTAAAGTACTTTTATCAAGCAAAGCTCGTCTAAAATTGATGCAAGTCACTTTAATTAGACATATAGCTTAAGATTTTTTTCTTTTAGAGAAAAAAAGAATTATGATATAAAATAACCTATCGATTAATTTTAATTATAAATTATTTTATTAAAAATAAAATAAATATTTAATAATATATTAGTTTTAAATATAAAAAATATCATATTTTTGATATATAAAAAAATTGCTTCTCATAAATTGAGACATAATGAATATGTTAATGGCTTGAGATGCCTGCAATTATAGATTTCAGTTTGGTAATTTAAATGGAAAAAATTAAAGCATCTTCTTCAATAATTAGTACCCCTTTATTTTATTTTATGGATATAGTCAACTTTAAAATTTTCACGTTTGTGAATGTTCTAGAGACCACAAATCCATATATCATTGAATATTTATGAAATCAAATTGATGTAAGATATCATTATTCCCACTTCTCATTATTATTCAAAATTGTCATATAGGTATCTGAGGTAGCAATAGAATGCTGGTTAAGGTTATAAACTAGTCAATTTGAGCATAAGTATTTTTAAAATAAATAAAAAAACCTCAATTATCAATTCAATTTCAATTCAATTCAAATTTATTAAAAATATTTTTAATTTTTTTAATTTTTTTAATTTTTTTAATTTTTTTAATTTTTTTATCTTTTTTGATTTTTTTAATATTTTTAAAAACATAACAAAATATCTTTTCATAAATAAAACTCTCTACTTCCTCTTCATTTTGTATTTGTGGTTTCTCCTTTTTTTAACTATTAAATACTGCTTATATTCTCAATTTTGATATAACTATTATAAGTTGTATATGTTAGTCCTCATTTTGATTATTAAAAGGTAAGATCCTTGTTGGATCAATATGTATGTGAATTGGATGATGGTAATATATATAGATGATATAATTATTTAGTTAATGGAGCTCATGCCTTTGTATAGAGATTAATGGTAGCCTTTGAGAAGCTTGAAGTTTTCATATGTCAAGCCTTGCTTAGGTAGATTTATGAATCCAGACATGAAATAAATTAAATAGTATCTTTGATGAAATTAGTCAATAAATTAAATTCATCGGTCATTTTAATTTCTTATTAGTGTCTTAATCTTAATATGGAGAATTAAATAAGTATCTAATAGGAATTTAAAATATATATAAGTACAATGTCAATTTTTACTAAAATAATTCATCATTTATTATATTAAGAATAATTCAATTCATATTTCAAATTATTTTTATAATAAGGAGCCTCAATAATTAATCATGTGATCCTTATTGTGTCCATATTCAAGTCACAAAGTCTCTTGCCGCCTAAACTACGCGAGAGCGACGCTACGTTTGATCCTATGTACCCATAGAATGCTATGCGTTCTCCACTTTCGGATCTCTTGAGAGACGTGTTTTTTCCCCTCGACTTTCTCTCATTACATGAGGCAGAAAGCGAGACTGCTGACTACCGCTATCCTTTTTAGAACTCAGAAATTTCATTTCTGAAGTGGAAAAAGAAACCAAGCCTATTTTATCTAGGTTTACAAGGATGAAAATGTATGTATAAATAGAGGGTCTTCTGTTAATTTGGTTGTTGCCAATATACTCAAAGGACTAGGTTCTTTGAGCAACAATACAAGAAGATAAATTACTAAATAAAATAAATCAACACAAGTATTTTAATATCAAAACTCCTTGTTAAAGGGTAGAAACAATCACTTATTACCTATGTAGGACTTTTCAAATCTCATTATTAAAAATCAAGCAATTTAAGGTTTATAACACCTTTAATACCTAGGAACTTTTCTTAACAATCACAACCTCTGCACCACTCTTAAATCTTCTCTTTAATAGCTCACCTAGTCAATAAAATCCCTTATAATATAAAATAATACCTACTATAATCAACTATGAAAGTAATCAAAATCTTATTTTGGAACCATTCCAAGAAACTAGCTATTACAACTCGAATAATATAGATAAAACTTGGTAAAGACGATTCTTTCATTAAAGTAATAACTTCTTCTTCAAGACTTTTTGTGCCGACTCTCTCACTCGAATATCTCTCTCTTTGGGTGTGGTTGAACTCCAAAGTTTTATGTCATGTTGTTTATATAGGAGTAGATGGTCACCTTGTAATTCTCTAATCCAAACAGGAATTGATTCAAGTCTTTCTATGAATTCAATCCTAGTTTGACTTTGAATTTTCTTCACACATAAGGCTTCTTTCTCGTAATTCCAAGATATATAGTTTTACATATTAAATTTATGGTAATATTTTCATATGTATAGCCTACAGTTCCTTGTAGGAATTGGGTGAGAGCCGTACTTCTAATTCTCCAAACTTTTACGAAACAACTTCTTCATTACGATCTTTAGTTACGCTGAAGACAAAGATCTACGATTATTTCCTCTGGCGTGCTGTAATTTCTTCATCTTCTTCTTGGAGATTTATGAGTGCGATTCTTGGAAGCTTATTCTTCTTTCTTGATCTCTTCTCCATATATATTGTCACTTGTACATATATTTGTCAATAATCAAAATACCATATGATTTTGAATGTAGATTTACAGATTGTGGTATTTTAATAAATTTTTCTTTTTTGATGATGATAAACTAGCTTCATGTGAACTCAATAGCAAATTCAATCCTTATAAGCTCTTGATATGCATCTTCTCCCTTAATTACAACTCCTATGTTAACAATTTTAAGCCCTAAGAACCAAATTCTTGTTGTTCAACACTTACAACTTCATATGGATATAATAAACTCACTACACAAGGTTTTTAAGATTTCAATAGTTCACCCTCAATTTCAACAAGATTTATAAGCTTCCTGAGTCGGTAGGCCTTAGCAACTTCAACTCTTCTAGAATGAACAAGATTGTTATGTTTGTATGGATAAACAAGGTTTGTAAGCTTACTTAGTTATTTATAAGAACTAACCTTTCATATTTACACACATTAGATGGCTAACTTTGAGAACTTGATCATAACCATATGCTTTCTTGAAAGAACATTCTCTTGTATGTTCTTCTAAATATCTATTTATCTTTTAGCATAGGGACCGAGGTTCTTCAAATGCGATATATGTTTCACTTATGCTCTTTAGTCAAGTTGTAAATGGTACAATGACAACTTTTCTCATCATGAAACTTTTCTCTTCAACTTTAACAACTCTTCTCAGGACATCGTATATTCTTCATCACATCAATATATCCGGTGCTTCTATATAGAACTAGGTTTCTTTATAAATAAAACTTGATCTTTATAATTCATCCTATAGCACATGAATATATTGGGTTGATCTAAAAGCTTGCACAAGTTGGTCGCCGAACATCTCTAAACTTTCCACTTTTGGCATCATATAAAATAATAATGCTTAGTCAAATTATCCGCGAGAATATAACAATATTATTTTTCAACCTAAAAAACTCACCAAAGCCTAAATAGAATATTTTTTATTTGTCTTTTTAATGTTGTAAGGATCAAACTAAATAGACAATTATATTAGGTTACAACACTACTATGGACAATACTTAATATGATTTTGGCATTTGAAAGATGACTCAAAAATATGTTCTTTTGGCAAGAATAAAGGTTTTTTCTAAGCTAGTTCCAGAAGTGTTTATTAAGGAAAACAATGACATTTTAATTCTCTCTTGCCTCCTTAATAATCGAGTCTTACGCTCATTAAATCCCGTTTTGTTTCTTCCAATCAACCATCAATGGTAAGGTCTTAATCATTGATCTTCTTTTCATCCATTTACATATATTGTAGAATTTGCAAAAATCATAGGACATGTTCTTTATTAATCATTTAATTTTTTTCAACTTATGCTTCGACATTCAAGATTGAATTTTCAAGTTACTACTATTCTATTTTGATTTTCCCACATATCTCTCTTTTATGTGCTCCTAAATTCTCATCAATATCCATTCCTCACAATCCTGAGTGTTCTTTTCTTCAAAGTCCTCTTTTTCCCTCCAAGTCACATTTATGGGATCTTTTCATTTTATTGGGCTTTTGGCAAGTAAGGTATTTTGAAAATTTCAAATTTTGGAATCTCAAACTTATTCAAAATAGGTAGGGAAGATTTTTGAGAGGTAAATCTTTGTGGAAGTATAATGTGTTCAAGTATCTAGATTTTCTAGCAATAAAGTTGATGATATATGACTTGACTAATGTCAAAATATATTTTAGGGCATAGATTGATGGTTTAATAGTGTTCTTCTATAAGCTTATTCAATTTAACTATCAAGGAAAGAGATGCACCTACTAACTAGTCATATGTACGAGGTTCATTGACTTTTTTGGGGAGGGGGGCTAATCGTTCTTCGGTTCTCATCTAGCCTTCTTAATCTATCCATGAGTAAATGCCAATTAGGTATGAGACTAGACTAAACACTTCTTTGATTTATCTTATAACACTATGCTTCAAATATAGCCACATTCAGGGAATAATCAAAGTGTTCTTGATCAATCTTTTCTACATCTTCCATATTTCCTCTTCAGCCCATTTTTATTGTGAATTTTTGTTTCTCTATCACATATACTTTACTTCTATTAAATTATACTCAATCAGGCTAATAGTCTCTTGCCTAAAGTACTGGGTTCCTGCTTCTTCTTCTCTTGTTCTGCACCTCATCATCTTATTCTTTTTGGAGAACCGATTCACTTTATCGATTTCTCGTAAGTTCGTCCTTGAAATCTATAGCCATCAATATGGGTGGATAATATCTATTTTCTTCTATTGCTCCTCTTCTTTTATGTGCCCAACTTATCAGAGAACTAGATTCCTTATTTCTGCAGCATTTTGAAACTTATTTCTTCTACAATATTTACGTAGCATTTTTGGTCTACTTATAATCACCTTACAGTGAGATCCTTTCCTTTTATTGTAACGAACCAACTAAGCAATTCGTGCGGACACTTACATCGACTTTATTCGATAGGAGAACCCTTACAATATTTCTATCAATTAAACAAGAAAATAACATTCTAACAATCACAGTACTTCTCATTATATGCTAAAAATTCTCAACAAAATAACATTACAAAATTCCTCTAACATGACTCTCCCGAATCTAGTGCAGAGCGGTACAAGAGCTCTATTTGAATGCTTGACCCAACGCTCTTGACCCAGCTTCGTTCGGAAGAGGAACAACGAAGCTGGTGCTAAGTACTCCACGCCAATCAAGGAATTTCAACGCCGCATCCTGTCAAAAGAAAGATGTAGCAGGTAGTATCGAGTAGTATCGTGCACACACACACATATCTTAGTAGGCATCATTGGTGACTAGGGTTGGATTAACATAACAACATAAAATCAATATACAATCAATAATACTAAATTCATTAATTCGCCACTTATGTAACATCCCACCACGTTTTTATGACTCCTTAGGTTCATGCAATTTATCTATGCTTCTAGTCGTTAATTAGCCTATCGGTCTACCTTTCTCTGTTGCATTGCGAATTTGACATTTGCGCATTGATCCGCTGCAGCGATGATGTACATCCCTTTGCGGCGCTACCCCATCTAACCCATTAATCAATTTCCGTAGTCAGTTCTGTTTTATTTCACCATATAATTTCTAGTTCAACTACCCCCTTACCATTTCGCTAGAATGACCAAGTCCATTTACTGCCATTTATTAACCTATTTAGTTTTTGCGAGGATTTTTCCAATTCTCTTTGATGTAGTATATCAAATAATATCGTCTACTTGCTATCTCATGGAGGCTACTATCTTACATTCAATCCCATCCTACTATCATTCATACCCACAAAAATCAATTTAAACAAGACAATCGAGTGCGATTCACAGTTACTATCTCAAGTACATACAAATGTCATCAAAATAATATGAAGTTAACTTTCCCCAACATTAAAGTACATGCATATACCTGACCTCATACCACTAAATGTCATAAGATATCATGCAACTGGATAGTAAACGGTATTCCACACAAATTATCACCTCAAACTTGATTCATGTCGGTATATCATGTATCACTCACGGTATATCCAATTATCTTTCTATTTGCGATGCATTATGTATATCAATCATACCACATAATTTAATCTACTTAATCATACCATCGGTGATTATGAGATTGCACGCCTCAGTCATATCCTTTGTACACACCACAATATATAGGTCTTATATACCTGTTCCCGAGTCATGACTGCCGGACTCTAGAAATCCATGTCTTGTATGATAAACCATATGAGCATTCATCATACCTATCTGTGTGCTCACTCGTACACTAATTCGCATGATCCTTTATCCATACCTGTCTGTGTACTCTCTCCTTGCTAGCTCGGATGCTCACCTGAGTATGAGCCACTCCATGTATCAATCCTTACTCAAAATCTAGCGTAGTAACTAGTTCATGGATTTCCTTAACTTCGGCCATAGGCCCCTTATTTACCATCAGCAATGATAACTTCCTTCGGTATTATCTACCATCTCAGTCACACATTCATTCAATGCCAATTCACCCCCAAATCGGGAGACACGCCAATACAACCATCACATAACAGATCATCACAATGCAAGATATAGTCACGCAACAAAGTACAATAACATAGAATTAAATCAATCTCGTGTCAAGAACATTAATAATAACATTTAATCAACAAGTTATAAGATTTTTGACAAACAAACTCCTTTGGTTTGGGCTCATTGCCGGCGGCATCACTGAACATTAAATGGATATTATAATGATATACTACCCAGATATTTATTCAGGTTTCTTCCATATTTTAGTTTCTTTACTCTTGGCTATAACAAAACAATTTCATAACACACTTATATCATCAACTAACTTAACATGGGTGGCATTAATCTTGAATCATTAATTGAAATGCAATGTCGAACACAACACATTCCAATCCTTTGTGTAAGGGATTACAATCCTACATCACTCTCTTCATCTCATGTCTACCCCGGTTATAATTTGTTGTCATTCCATTGATCTCACATCCCTCACACACAACATCTATATGATTTACCCATCCAAGGTCTCAATTCAAAGAAGGAAGAAGTCCATATTTATACCGAGAAAATATCCCATCAACGACACTCGAGTTAACCTCCACCCAACAATTTTTGACCTAACACATATCCTAGACCACAACCCCTATTGTTGGTGAATATATCCCGCTAGGGTTTACCTCGTTATGTCCTCAACACTCCCTCTTCTAATCCACCTAATTCTTAGATTTTTTACGATTTCGGTTAATAGACCATATATAGTTAAAAATACAATCCTACTCGTTGAAAATATATACATCATGCGCGTATATGTTAGCTAATCAAAAGTCTAACTCAAAAGCAGGCAATCATTGCCTACTGAGCGCCAAGCTATCGTTCCAATCATTTCTATCTGTGACTATCACATTCTTGATTTTCCATGGAAGTTCCTAGCCATGGATGTCAAATCCATCCTTGGATCCTCTTGTTTTTCTTCCAAAGGTCTATTTTAATTTTAGACGTTTTTAATAAGTCTTCCTCAAGAACTAGGTTTTTACTATCCAAATCAATGGGATTAGTTTACGGTTTGCGTCATCATTGCGGCCAGTCATACTTCCCACAGCAGCGGCTTTCAGATTGTGAGAAAATGTCCGCGCGGTGGAACACATGGTCCACTAAACTGCGACTAAGCCCATTCAATTTACTCTTTGCGCATCTTCGTTTCTCGAGAGAATTTATCACAAATTTCTAAAATATTAAATTCACCTAGTTTTTATGAGGTTGGAATGATATAACGGTAGGGTGGGTCATTATATCAAGTACCAATTAAAAATCCATTAGATACTGACTGATTGCTTTATCATTTTGGCGTGATTAAATAACTACCGCAAATTTCTCTTACTCCTAGTCGGTGTGGGGACTTGTTTAACTCTTTTTGTGTTACGGACTCCCGGAGCGATTATTTTGGAACTCTTTTATTCATTCCATGGGTTACCAAAAAATTCATCGGGATCATAATTATTTATCTAAGTTTTTAACCGGACTCGAACGTTAATTCACATCATTACCCCGCCCTTGGTGTTACTAATATTCCCTTATTTGCATGGACTACGTATGTCGTTAATTTGTTAGACGACTTGAATTGAAGTCATTTTTGAAATGGTAGAGTCACGGCCACGGAGAATCCCAATGGTCATTGTTTTTGAAAGCCCACTACGGTAGTGACTTTTTCGCAATAGTGGTCCCTCCACAGTAGTGGAAATGTAGTCCACTACAGCGGACGATGGGGTCAATTAAAGGCAAAAAAGAAATTTCAAGTTCGTTTCCTAACTTTTCCATTTGATCTTGCAGATTCTCTCGACTTCCCCGATGATTTTCTCAATTTCTCGAGGTAATTTTCACTCTCATGACTTCTCTACTTCATTTACTAGTTAATCTTTGGATGTTTATGCATTGTTGCTCTTGTCTTTCGGATAGTTTATGGGGTAGTATTATAGGCCTCCTTAATTTGAATTTATGGCCGATTTTCAACATGCTAGTTGTATTTACGTCCTCATGTATTCCTACTTTTTTGCGTGATTACGATCATTTTCATGGGGTTGTAAGGCCGAAAATGAGGTAGTTTGGGTGGGGTGGTGGTTTCCAATCTTTCGAGAATTTCAAGCTTGAAATTAGGCCACTATTGGACGGGTGATAGTTGCTAGAGCTTGGGCGAGTATCCCACTACCCGATTTATTGTTAATTTAGAGAACTATGGAGGTTGAATTTTCAACCTTCATTGATGAGTATGAAGTGCGGGAAGACGATGTCCGCTGCGGTGGACCCTTTATCAGTAGCGGTATCATCCCAGCCGGTCGGAGCTTGCGGCCCGAGCCGAACTACGCTACAGCCAGGCTCGATCGGCTGCGGCGATCATTGAAACGATGTATGGGTTTTCAAGAGAGCGGCCTTTAATTTTATTTTCTCCCATCATGTCGTTCCCTCCTAACCTTTTTCATTTCATTTCAGTTTGTTATCATGGACTCTTCCAGCGGCCGGTCTCCACACTCGCGAGTATATCCGATTTGTCCATGATGCTGTTCGGTTAAGTACAATGAGCAGGACACAAAGGACTTGCTACATGAAGGCTTTGTGATGCAAGACGTGGAGAAGGCTCCGAAATTCTACGCCCTTCTCCGCAGGGGTTGGGTGGGGACCATTGGTGGAGGACCCAGGCAAGGCTAATGAGGCACAGGTGAGGGAGTTCTATGTCAATCTTCCACGAGTCACTTGGGTAGGACGAATCGATGGCCTATGTCGGGGCAAGCGAGATCATCTTGACATTGAGGCTATCAATAATGTGTTAGGTTTGCCCCAGCCCGCCGAGTCTAGGCTAAAGGATCAGGATGTACAGGGAACGGGTAATGATTTGTGGATACTTTGGTGGTAGAGGGTAGAGAGCACTACTAGCGGGGATTACTGAGACGGGGATCCAGTACTCACTTCCTTGCGAAGGCCGGGAGAGTGTCTCCATTTTGGTGTCCCCGAGAGGATTCGTCCGTCTTTCAATGTCACGGACATGACTTACCATTGAGCCTTTGGTGGTGGTCACGATTACGAGCAGGGGGTAAGGGTTAATGTGGGGGCCCAAATCATTGAGGAGGCGGAAGTATTTTCACACAGACTATACCGGCCGAGTCATTTTCTTCCCTCATCACCCGGCTATACAAGCGGGCCCCGAGTGTACTAGGAGTCTCGAGATGTCATCTAGAAGCTTTGTGACGAGACCACTTTGATCCACGGAGGTGAAGGGAGGCTCCGGGGAGAGGGCGAGAAAGAAGAGGAAGTCTATCAGCGATGGTGATAGCGGGGATGACACTTCTAGACCCTCGGGATCATTTGAGGTTAGAGGCCCAAATGGCGGATATGCGTGAGATCACTTAAGGGGTTTCCAAGACCTCCTTCCCCCAGGAGAAGGCCGTCACATGCCCAGGCTACTCACGTGCGGCGCAGCCAAATTCGAGAGAGTTGCTAGGGAAAATTTCTACCTAGCCCGAGGCCTATATTAAGCTCCGGGAGGACTTGGAGCGGGAGAGGAGGAGATGACGTTCTCGAGACAAGGCGATTGTCGGGATGTGGAAAGGGATCATGTAGATCCTAAAGACCCTAACTTCCAAGGAAGGTCTCCGCGGGTGACCCGGTAGGATCTCCTCAGATTCTCCTTCCTTAGAGGATTTGAGTGAGACGAGGATGCGGCAGTGGCGGCGAAGAGGCCTCGAAGCTAGATAGATCGTATTGTTCCCCCCCCTTCCCTTTATTTTTAGCTTTTATTGAGTTTGTTAGGTAGTCCTATTTGGGGCTTTTAAGACATACAATTTTCTTTTTGTTTATCTTTGGATGTTGGTGCTTTTTTTCTTGAGTGCTCATTTTGGCATTGCGAATGACTTGGCCATGTTGGCCCCGCACATTCTATCACTTTGATTTTCTTTATACTTTCATTGCTTGAATGATTTTGGTTGCTTGATGCTTGTGGTTTTTTATTCGAATATGGAGGCTTGGACTTCTGGCCCGACATTCTGCGGTGTCCTTTCCGAAACGGCGAATCCATTGTAAGCGGTACTCATACAGCTGGCGAGAAAACAGCCATTTGCGGTAAGACTTGCTAATGAGAGAATTATAACAAGTTTTCTCCTCAGTACCTACAAAGAGATCAAACAAAGGTGATTTCTTTGACTAGAGGACTAAATAAAATACAACATGAATATCTATGTTCCAAGCTAGGGTACACAATATTTTGCTGCTTTTACTAGCTTGAGGGGAATGTTGAGTAAATGATTAAAATTCCAGTTTAATCCTTTAGAATAGTTTAAGTATTAGTTAGTTAAGTAACGGTAGTTAGTTAGTTAGTTAGTTAATAATTGTATTAATATCTATGTCTGAGTACATTTTCTTCATCATTGAAGTTTTGAAATAATATTGACTACATTCTCTCTTGATCTACTCTCCTTCTTCATCTTCTTCAACTACTTCTTCAAACTATATTCTTAAAATCTCAAGATTGACATTTACAACACCCATATAACACTGAGATCTATTTCCAATAGTACGAACCTCTACCATCTTAACTCTTATCTTCAATGACTTCAATGAAGTACCTTTCAACAAAAAACAATACCTACAACAATCAACTACGGTAAATCAAGATCTTTTTTGAAACCACTTGAGAAACTATGTTAATAGGAACATATTTTTTCGTTGTTGCAATAGTTTCTTCTTTGAGACTTTTTGTGCTGACTCTCTCATGCTAACACCCTTTCTTTGAGTGTGATTGGTAAAAGATTTTTATCATATTTTTTTTCATATGGGAGTAAATAGTCTCTTATGGTTCTCGATCAACGGGGAACCGGTTGAGTCTTTTCTGAATCCAATCCTATTTTGACTTGGTTTGAATCTTCTTCATGCGTCGGACTTCTTTCTCCTAATTTCAAGTTAATTTCATATGTTTAATTTATGGTAATATTTTGATATCTTGAACTCCAGTTTAGAATTGGATTGGGTCATAAAATCAATTCTCCAAACCTTCGTGAAACAACTTCTTGATTGCGGTCTCCAGTGCCGCGAGGAGCAGCTTCTCAGGTGAGTTCCTCTAATAGTGTTGCTAATGTGCTCACTTCTTCTTGGAGATCTATTGGGGACCCGATGCATACATTCTTCAATCTTTTTCTCTCTATAGATTGTCGCTTGTATAATTTTTTTTAATCATCAAAATACCATATGATCTTAATTATAGATGCAGAGATCGTGGTATTTCAACATCTTCTAACGTAGAAAAGACAAAAAAAAAATTCACAGTAATTGCCCACACAAGTATTAAAAAAGTTCGGCTATTAATCTAGGAGCACTGCAGAAAGTTGCGGGAGTGGGGAGCCAACTTGCTAGAATATTTGTTTGCGCTTCGAAGTATTTCTCGGAGTATATTCTTACATGTTTGTATATGTTATCTATTATTTATGTAAGCAATTTTTTTGAAATATTTCCTTTGGTGTATTTTCAATATCAACCTCAGCATTTTAAAAAATATTTATTTACATTTAAAGTTTATCAATTATTTTACAACCGGATGACAGGCTCTAAATTGTGCTCCACTGGCTGCCAATAGGTGCAGCAGCTGCTTGGGTTACATTATTTTCTCTCTTTTTGATGAAATTTTATTCTTAGAGTGAAATATATATTAGCTATAAGCCAAGAATCCATTGACTAATATATATATATATATATATATTCTTTGGGAAAAGAGGCCTTGTTGTTGTTTCCGATGATTTGCGAGTGAAGAAGAGTTTTTGGGTGAAAAAACAGGATCCTCAGCACTTTTTAACCTCAATAGATAATTCAAAATTTTGAAACAAGCACAATTTTATTACTTTTAGCCAAAATAATAATAATAATAATTTCACAAACAAATGCCTTTGGATCAAAGCTGAAAAATGACTTGATAGAGATCTGGTTCATACCAAGTCATTCATAACAACAAACATTTATTATCTTTTTTGGTCAACAGACATTAATTATTCTTTGGTCCTACTTACATTAATTATACGTGTACATGGCTTGGATTATTCTGCTTGGATACTAAATAGTTGGAAGAACAAATTATTCTTGCCACTAAAAGTGATTGATATTTTCATCTTGCAAGATATATATGTAGCAATAAAGATGACCTTCTAATTATATCTTTTAACTTTCATTTTCATTTTTCAAGAAACCCATGCCCATTTTGTGGATATATATTACGGAAGGGTATTTTTCTCCATCCCAAATGGGACCTCTTTCCATCAAAATTGGTCAATCTCATAATGAATGAAAATTCCCATATATTCCTGTGGATGTACTATAGTAAGTGTTAGCTTTCAAATGCATATGCTAGGTTACGTGATTATATATGCATACGATAAAGTGATATAATTATTGAGTGTCGCTACTCATAAAAAATTATAATTAAATATTTATTGATTTTTTTATGTTCATAAATAGAAAATCAGAAAAACAAAAATGTTACCTTAATAAAAACATAAATACGCACAAAATTATTTTGACTCTACAAAATTTTTTATGCGTCCTAGAGAAGAATTGAAAGAAATGAAACAGTGAAGAAGAGGTCGAGAAGCGGGGAGGAGTAGAAAATGAGTGTTTTTTCTCAAAAAAATTATAACTACAAGATTAGTCTATAAATGCTGAATATTTTAAAGTATAGCTACAAATGATAATTATATATATAAGTTATTTATACCATATAATTTTTTGAAAGAACAATCAGATAACTCTATGTAATAATATTTTACACAACTTCCTTAATTGAACTTTTTGCCCTTCATTAAAAGACTCAATAGAAAAAATTATTTTTTCTCAAGAATTGTTGTTTAATCATTATCCTAATATTTAGGACTTTGAAATTAATTAGAATTATAGCTATTAATATTTAGGCTTTAAAATTGACTAAAATTTTGCTTCTTAAAATTTTTCTTATTTAAATTATATTAAAAATACTAACATTTAAGAATTTAAAAATATTTTTAATTTTTTTATATCCTTTAATCCCTCAAGTTCTTTTTTTAATTAAACTAACTAATTATCTATCACAAATTTTCAATTCATGGTACAAAAAATTAAATTAAGTAGTGTAACTTTGTTCTGCACTAATACACAGATTTTTTTTTTTGGCCTCTTAAAAATCATATAATCTGAAGAAAAAATTATATAGAAATATAATATATTTTAAATTATTTCAACTACTCGAATGTTCTCATTGTTCCTCTCTTTAGTTAAATTTATACTATTTTGCTATTTTAAAATTAAGTTATTACTAAATATTTAATGTAAAACTTCATAATAAGTGTCGTTTACCTTTTTATCCTTTTAAAATAAAGTTTACACTTGTCAAATTAGTCATTTAATTATTTCTTCCAATATTTTGAATTTTAAAATTATGCAATTTTTTTATTTATTTTGTGTATATTATTATTTCAACAAATTCCTCCTTTTTTAATTTTTACAAATTAAATTAAAAAGCAATTAAAATTTTACATTTTAATAAATAGTTATAAGTTGAATAAAATTGTACCTATAATGCAAAACAACCTTATATTTATGACTTTTGAAATACAATAACAAAAGGTAGAAAATCCCAGGTGTACAAAACATCCAGTTAACAGGGTCTAGGATAGGGTCCCACCCCAAGAAGTAGGTTATAGACAACCTAATTTAATGCAAATATTAGTGGTTGTTTCCACTAGTCTTAACGAGTTTTTCTTAGTTTGGTGGCATAACAATTCATTAATGACCAATTACAAAAAAGGTATTGCATTTGTTATATGATATGTCACACCCCACCTTGGAAGACATAGTGACACCCTAATGTCTGGGACACAGGAAGTGACTTGGGTGGGCATATACACCTTTGGTGCACACTTAGTAACTCAAAACCAAGAAAACAAACTATTATATCTCGGCTTTGTAAATACGGTCTGAGGTGACAAAGCCCACGTAGCAACCTTTAAAAAGAAAACTGACTAACCCAACAAACACAACAGTAAAGGGATCACATGCGGACCCAGCAAGACCGCGTATTTGTCTGTCATGAATGGGCGGCCATATTATCTTATGGCGAAGCGAGGCCACCTGAGCCTACATGGCTAACCTCAAATATAACATACATAGACCCCACGGCCAGGCAACAGCCAACTAGCTGAGGCGCAGTGCACTTGAAGCCTCAGAAAGGTGAATATTGATCGGGATAGGGCCACAGACCTCCAAAATGCATATATGGGACAAACAAACCTCTGCTTGTCACGGCAGCTGCGATGGAAGAGGTTGCCTTGTCTAACGACTAGGAATAGGTTTGCTAAAGGAGGTCTGAAACACATCTGTCTAAACCACCATGAGCCCAAGTATGCGTGCCCCACGCATGGGCGTCAGTACATATGTACCGAATATGTAAGGCTTTAATAAAAGTTGAATAGGCGATAGGCGAAATTGTCGCAAAGTAGAAGTTAACTTGTATACTTTTATAGCTTATAACTGCATCTAGTAGACAACTAATACAAGTAAGAGCGTAGGCTTTGTGTAGTTATACATTCATAAGCTATGTAAACGGAAGTATGAAAACAGAACTTCTTTGGCCCCATAAGCTTTGGAAGGTACAATAAATCACAAAAATAACCTACTTGGGTCCCCATAAGCCTCGACGGGTGCCACTCGGTCTATATACATCTCTTTGGTACCCTAGGCCTACAAGTAACTATAGCGATATGCACGGTCTCTTTATTATGCAGGCACTTTGGACTCTGTGGCGAGTTCGGGCCTTGGACCACTGTGATTGCACCCCAGAAACACGCAAGGCTCTGAGAAAGTGCAGTAATGCCTTATGTGGTGTAGAAGAAGTCCATAGGTGAATAGACTTCAATATGGCCCGTAGGCTTCAATTTAGTCACTTACAGCTAATATGGCTCCATAAGATTCGGTAGCTCCGTAGTGTCTGACATCGTAGCTCTATAAACGATCTATAACTGCGCAAGCTTTTAAAGCATCTGTCGCCCCGCCCAGGGTATGGCCCAGCTTTGGTGCTAGTAGGACACAGATGCATGTTGGTAAGCCTAAGCACATGGTGTGTTGGCTCTATCTGGTTACGGGCTGTCTGCGGCAGCCATCTGACCTCCCGACCATGGGCCTATAACGCTGTATAAAACTGATAACGAAACATACTTATAGAGGAGAACCTATGCGAGTGACAAGGCCACCGTGCTGTCTAGTTATACGCGGCTCAACATAAAAAGAGTGCGGCCGCTTCTTTTAGCGACCAGCAAGGTCACCACTACTATCGGAGTTATAGCCCCACACGGCCAGCGCCAATCGAGTGCTAAACCATGAAAAAGGCCACGGCCTACGCACACGGCCAAGCCTGACTAACCCTGGGAGATGTACCTGCAATAAAGCCTCTATGAGTGCGTAAAATGATCGGGGCAGGCCCCGACCTACCGCACTGAACTTAGCAAAAAGAAAATGAACTGCCTGCAGAGACTGTCAGCTCTGGATGACGGGGAGCATTATTTCTATATTTGGGAATCATGAGGATCACTTTCATAGATACATGAGTACTGCGGGCAATGTGCGGCGCCAACGGGCATCGAGTACCAACAGTGCTGATAATGCAGCTCTTGAACTGTGAATAATACTTTGACCATAGCTAGAAATTACGAATAGTGAAAATAGCTGAATGCAGCAGAGCGTATAAGGCTGGATCGGACTTCTACATCTTACGTGCAGGCGGGGCGTACTGTCGTCGTGGAGTCTCTTTGTCTATTAACTACTATATAACATAAATACATATATGTGCATATAAGCAGGCAGACCTTAGCAAGCCGGATGGTGCCAGCAGCAAGCAATCTATACCCTGCGAATTAAGAAACTGACCCAAAATAAGTCACTCAAGCCGTCACCTTCAGGCACCTCATTTGGTCTCAAACCGGGGGTATGGCCTACGATATAAATAACGTATGCGATGGAGGACTCCTATCTTACATGTCTGTCTTTATGCATATCTGAATCTGTTCCCACAAGGCGCGTGCGCACAACGAGTAAAGCGTCTTGTAATCTTTGATCAGCATTATGGGAAAAGCTTCATCCCATCTTAGGTCTCCCTGCGGGGACGGCATGCCCTCCTTGGAGTAGCGTAAACCCACCACCGATGGGCGACACGATTTACCAGCCGGGGGCGGCGAGGACGCTCGAAAGGTGCTTTAAACTGTGTCCAAGTCTCATGCGCAAATCAATAATCACGTATATAGCAAGCATGTTTGGCGAAAAAAATACTATCTAAATTACGATTTCTTATTAGAACTCTTTCTGTGTTATCTGATTCTCCATCTTGCTTTATCTTGAATCTAGGATCTTTGTCATGTTGCATGGCTAATGTCTGCCTTGTAAAGTCTTGTCGACTATATGGCTATGTTGTAGCCCAAGATATCATCTGCACGTATGGCTATCTGTGCCAAGTACTGTCTATGCAATCGATTTTATTTTACTAGCACAATACAGAACATATGTCATATTATTCTAAAAACATGCTAAAACACATCTTTGGGCTATCTGAACTACAGGCGATAACATGGTAGGCGCTGCTTTACTAACTTTCGGAGTGAATATGATATAACAACTTGCCAAAAACGGGTTTGCTGAGCTGCTCAAAACTCATTATTCAACTCAAAGTTATTACGCAGTTCTGTGTGCTGCTAGGGCTGATTACTAACTTGCAGAAAAGGACGGCACTACATACGTAACCTGGGGTTATCAGACTAACAGACGGCTTCAGTTAGTACTCGGCTATTTCTCCCAGTTTGCATTCACATATATGTCAATTAGAACTAAATACACCAATATTATAAAAGAAAGCGTCACTTCTGATGTATTTATAGCCCAAACTTTGAAAACATCGAAGACGGTCAAAAAACTTTTGCTATTTCTTCAAAAAGGTGAGAAGGAATACTCACTTTAAATAAGGAGTATATTGGCGCTAATTTGGAGCAATTCCGCCGCTGGCGGTTGCACGACGATTTGTCGGCGAATTCCATATTCAAATCAGTAGAATGCTCCTGTTTGCTAAATACCTCATTATCTGAGGTTAATTTAGTTTAGTTTCGTTGTGGCATGTCCAGTGAAAATTATAAATATCTTTGGCCTCCTCTGTTCTCTGTCGGAGTTTCTGAAATTATAATGTTTCTGTGAAAATAAACGTGGAAGCATATACTTTGTGGACGGGGCCAACCATGTCACGAGCCAACGGAGGCTCCCCCTCAGTGACACGTTGCCATGCGGAGGGGCTCACGCCAGGCTCCTTCATGGGTACCGACGGAGTTTCTCGTCGGTCTTTTCCGGGCCTTTTTCTAGCATGTGTGGCTTTCAAATATCCTTAACCAACACGAATAGGTATCTGTGTGAGAATTTTAGGGTGTAACGCATCGTAGCCGTAGCGATGTATAGTTCCGTGGCGATTAACTTAGTTCCATAAGTAGTTCATACAACTAGCGACTGCACATAGCTATTCATGGCGAGAGCGTGCAGAAATCATGATCTATCCCAGCAGGGATACTACGCTACAATCTGTATATCCGATCCTCAAAAGGCATATCTAACCAATAGGTCTAACGCGACCACTACTCGCCCCAAGAATAGTCCATATAGCTGCCAACGGGCACACCTCATGTGCCTACACATTAAGAGGTCTTGGCAATGGTTACAACCTCTGTCAACTTGGATGGAAAAATGAAATTACTGCTTACGATGATGAAGGTCATGCTAGAGCAATATAGCTCATGTAAGCAAATAGTAAGGTCCCTTTGGGCGGCCAACTATTTAGTTCGTTCGCAGAACCCTTTGTAGGGCTGCTACCAATCGGACATGCTCCTAAAGCGAGTTGGCCTAACTTCCCACGGGCAACTTACTATAATTCTTAGCACGAAGGTAATCTTTGTGATATATGGTTCTAGTCCTTAGGCGTTAATTTGGTACTGTCAGTTTCATATAGCTCATAGATTCCTAGACTAAATGGCGGTATATACGGACTTAGCCCCTTCTGTGACAGCATGTACATGGGCAAATATAAAAGTAGCACGGGGCATTGGTCCACATCTAACTACTAACAAGGTTCCTCTCTTGATATCGCTAGTCTATCGGACTTTTAGCAAGCCCAGGGTGGTTTCTGGCGACCTATACAACAAGCTTTAAGTTGGCTGAAGCCCCAACAATCTTGTGATAGCCAATCATATAGCGGGCTATCGCTCGAGTTCATTAGACAACCTTGGTACCATCAACTCAAAGGTAAGACCATCCTATCAAGATTCTTTCCCTAGAGGCGTCAAGGTACGCCAACATCCTGACAAGCTTTACTATCTATATAGGCGTCAAACGAGAAAGTTATACCGCCACCTTTCTTTGCTCTATCGCAGCTTACCAAGTCAAACCCAACGGATAACCATAAACTTCTAAAGCCTTGTCACGGCAATAAGACATGAGAATACATCTAAATGGTAAACAAGTGAATAGGGGACTCTGACACTCCCTGACATTAGCCACACTTAACACACTCTTTCTTGATGGGGATCTTATGATATAATCTCAATACGTCTCGCCACTTATCTAACCACAACATATATAATCATTATCCACTTGCAAAGACATAGGTGTATCACTATACAGCGAATAACTGCCGAAGAGGTTAGCGCCTTTTATACCTCAAATATCGTTTAAGTTCACCTAAATAGTTCCAATATGAAGATAGTGATTCCATCAAATTACGGCCTTTACGATGAGAATAAGCTATTTCAATACTAGGAATCAAAAAATAACAATAGCAACTAGAATTCAACTTCAATTCAAACTCTATCCAATTCCGCCAAAGCTTACAAATTCCCAAGTGTTTAAAAGGTAGAAATGCTTACCTATCACTTGTAGCCGCTTAGGACTCAATTAGAAGTGATTTCTACAGCACTCAGTGGGGTTGCGATATCAGTGAGATTTAAAGAAATAATTCCATAGGAACATTCCTCGTAGGCCTTTAACTTATTATCCAGGATGAATTTGTGTTTGAACGGATTCCAACGACATAATTCGGCAAATCGATTGAAAATATTGCTCGACCTCCTTCTCGATTTGGGAAGTAGTAGAAATGAATTCTTAAAATGTGAAGTGGGTATATATATAATTTTAGAGGTCGTGGCAGGGGGAGTGTTACACCCCGTAAACTTCTAACATTTGTCGGCCTATTCATACGTTAGCCAAAGAGTTTTAGAGTACGACGCGTGCAAGAAGAGGACGGGGAAGGTGATCAGCCAGAATCGAGGTTGCGCGGGAGGCGGAGTAAATTGCCGAGGGAGGGGCACGATGTCACCCAGGACCTCCCCCTCCGCGTTAGGTTCCATGACACGCCGTATTTTTGGCGCGCGATGGCCACCACCCAAATATTATATATATCAAGTTGTTACATCATTTGTTTCATTATATATATATATATATATATATATATCTTGACGAGTAAAAAGTCGAGGTGAGATTTTTGTACATTTCACGCTACGAAACACCGTCAAAATTCAAATTAACCCGGGTATTGAACCTAAGCTGTAAGGAGCATTACTACGGAGTTATTTTTGTGAAAATTCACTTGGCAAATCATAGCTGCCGATAAAAAGTTATCAGAATAACCCAGGTGATTTCTATACGATCACGGAAGCAGTAAGTATTTTTAACCATACGAACTCTCGGAAATTATGCGTTTCGATGTGTTTCATTAAGTTGAAGTATATTCAATATTAGTACTATAAGTTATTGATTCTATTTGAATTTCATGCGAAACTAGTTTCATTTTTTCTCGGTAAATACTGATTATAGTTAGGAAAGGCTATTGAATACTAGTTGAAACATCGTTACTAAGGAAGAAGGCAATTAAGGTATGTTAAGATGAATTCCTTGACCAAGTTAGCTTCACAGTATTATGTCTGATTTGAGTCAGTAAGAGAGTCAAAGACATATCTATTGTGATTAGCTGTTATGGTATATTAGGTTCTATTATGTGAGGTCGCGAGGAACATATTGAGTTGTTATATTGAGGCCACGAGGCCGTAATAGTTATGTTATGCGAAATTTGAAAGAGACGTATTGATTACATTATATCGAATGTCGCGAGGCCATATTGAGTTCTATTATATAGAGGCCGTGAGGGCCATTTGGGTTGTTATATCGAGTCCGCGGAGTCGTGATTCTTTTATCGAGGCCGTGAGGCCACATGTGAGTTACATTTATTGAGGTCGTAGGGGCATAACCAGGTCTATTCTCTTTTGAGGCCGCGGGAGCCATTGAGTCCTATTCTCACGAGGAGTCGCGAGGGCCTGGCGAGGTTCCTTAGATTAAGGCCAGAAGAGCAGGAGACCCATAGTGAGTTCTAGTAGATCGAGGCTATAAGGATCGTCTTAAGTTACTACGTATTCATTAGCAATAAGATAGTGGAACATATCTTGTTTGTACTACTTAGAGGCTTATGGGGCCCCGGGTAGGTCATTCTCATATAGGTTGCACCTTCCCGGGATTATGAGAGCCCAGTTAGGTTCTTGTTTGTATATATGTGTACTTGTTAATTAGATACTACTGAAAGTGAGATCGCTCGAGATCCAGACTTTTTCCCTTACCGTATGATTATTTTGGTGCCGGCTCATTCGATTCTTCACTTACACTTCATACATATTCGGGTACATATTGTACTGCGCCCCCATGGATATTTGCATTACTTGCACAGCCAAGTGCGAGATAGGCACATACTAGGATCTTCGTAACTTCCCAGGCCGGGGGTGCTGTCTGATCGGCTCCGCCCCCTTGGGAGCTAATAGCCTGAAGTCTGCCACTTTTGTGCATTAGGATTTGTGGGTGGTCAGAGCCTTGTCTGACCATATTCTCTCTATAGAGGCTTATGATTCTGAGTCCCTTATAGTTGGTCACATTGGTCGTGCGAGGCCGGATGTATGACATTTTGTGATGACGGTCATGTGGGGCCTTGTTTGGCGTTGGATAGTGGCCTCAAATGGAAGCTACTTATAGTATATGTAAGTCGCTTGATTTTCTATTCTAGGTCATAACTAGACATCATGGTGGTCTTGTCGGCCCGTATAGAATTCCCTAATATTATCTATTTAAGGTAGCTATTTTATTTTACAGTGGCTATACGGCCTTGTAGGACGGGGAGGTTGTGTTTACGGTCGAGATATAGCTAGTTGTTTCTTAATTTGAGAAGTAAGTTTGCACCGAAGTACACAAGTCAGTCGGATCAGTCAGAGACCCTAGTAGGGCACCGGGCACGATCATACCCCCAAGGCGGGCGTGACAAACTTGGTATCGGAAGCGAGTCGTATCGAAGTGCAAGCCGTGTCAAGTAGGAATCTTTTCTCTGAGATGTGTTTTGCACCACAATCTATAGGCTTGATGAAGCTCACGAGACACTTAATAGTGTAGTTACTCTTCTTTCTCCTGCAGTTGTGCTATAGAAGGCACCGGTTGTATAGAGGCTAATCCCTAAGCTTGCGTTATTTTGTTATTTCTGAGGAAAAATGTCAAATACACGATGGATTGCGTGGTAAATTTAGATATGACGGAAGGAGAGGGCTGGCTGTGCGCTCAAATCACACCTATTGAAGTGAAGTAGGCCGTTGTCAATAAAGAACCCAATTAGAGGTTGGGATCGATCCTAGAGATAGTAGGATTATGTGGTAATTAGACACCAAGATGATTACTTTAAATGAGTTCTAAGAAAACAATACTAAAAAAATATCAAGAATTGGTGGTCAATATCAAAAGGATAACCCAAGTTTTGTTTCCCATTTGGATTCATATTCTATAGGAGCTGCACTGTGAATTATCACCAACCACTTGCTTTATAGACTAATAACTTAGGTTTCTCCATTTCCAATGACTACAGGTCCTATTGAATGACTATGCTCGATATCAGTCAAGTCTGTGGTGGTTTCCAAATTGTGATTATCATAAAGTTTCAAGATTTTCTTCTCTCTTGACCACAGCTAAATTATACAACGTTATCAAATAATAGGCTTACTTGTTGTAATTCTCTTTTCTAATCTCTACCTCTTCGATCAAGAAAATAAAGAATTGAGCACTTCTTAACATTAGCATCGTTCCAGATTTAACTATCTTGCGACCACAACTCAAGTTAATACAATGATTATCAAAATAAAGGCTCTGTTGTAATTCTCTTTTCCTAATCTCTACCTCTTCGATCAAAGAAAATAAAGAATTCAGGCACTTCTTAACATTGCGCATCGTTAAAAAACGTTTAAGAATGAAGAGAATACAATATGAGTATTTATATTGGTTTTAAGATCACTTTGTGTAACTCTAGCTTGTTAATTCACCATGGTTCCCACAACCCTAGCTATGGATGTTTTAGCCTCTCATAGTTGCAAGGTTGTGATTTGCATTCATGATTAAGAATAAAAATCAATACTTACAATAATGATTTAGAAAAACACTGCCTTCAATTACTCCATAAAATCTTGAAAAAACAAGTAGCAATAACAAGATGAATTCAAGAAAAGGTTAATCACAAGTTGAATCACAATTCTCTCTTTCCCTTACTTGTTTCCCTTGTCTAAAGTTATCTCATTGTCTCCAGAAAAATAAAACTTAAAAATGTATTTACATAGACACAAGAATCCTTTTCCTAAGCAAACTGTATGAATTTCCATATCTGGTGCCGCAGTCGTCACGAGCCCAGTTATGACCCGTAGCAGCTTCCTACAACTCGTAGCTGCCTGTGGTGCCTTGCATTGTTGAATGAATTTCGGCTAAGTGTTGGATCCAGGAATGACTCGTACCTCCTTCATACGACCCGTACTGAGCTCCCGTAGTTTAATTTTAAAACTTTGGAATTCTTCTGAAGTTCAACACGACCGTCATGGTACGACTCGTACCTTCTTCCCACGGGTCGTACATTCCTTCCGTAGTAGAAGTCAACACTTTATGCAACATTTTTGAATTCTATCACGATTTAGTCATCATGACTCGTACCATTTTGGTACGATCCGTACTGAGACTCATATATTGACTCTTTACACCTTAAGCCTTATGCAACTTTTCATGGACCTCAGTACGACTCGTAGGTCCTTCCTACGGCTCGTACTATGGTCTGTACATTAAGCCTATTTTGCATCTTTCAGGCTTTCTTTTTCCATTTTTAGGTCCAACATCAATTCATCCTACAATCAAAGGAAAAGTGTCTTATATCCACATAAACATACCTAAGTTCATGCTATTTTCTTAGTTTTGAGCGTCGAAAGTGTTGTAGATCCACAACACATCAACACCCTCAACTTAAGAATTTTGCATGTCCTCAGGCAAAGAATAAAAAAACTAAAACATGACACTCAACTAGAAAATAGACTTAAGATACTACAACCAATACCCAAACAAACCTGCACTTTCTATACAAACACTATTGACCCTTTCTCATGAAACCACATCAGCTAATGTATTACAAGAAACCTCAAAACATCATAAACAGGGATCAAAACATGTCATTTATATGTCAGTAGGTAATCAAGTCATCGCTAATGTTTTCCACACAATCCAATGGTAAAAGCAAACATAATCCATGTACCCTCACACAAATGAAGTCCCCACTCAAATGTGAAATGTCAAACATGATATGGGACTAAGCAAGTAAGGCGCTCACTCT